>JAQFYD010000014.1:0-60363 GCA_034694225.1 Bourletiella hortensis | reverse complement strand
TGAGGGGTCATTTTTATTTCTCAGAATGACTCTCCATTCTTTCCCCTTTACAATGATGTGCCATACATGCCCCTACGGAGATATAGGTGTTCAAAGTTCAGAAGTTTGCACCAAATCCGCATTAAAAACAATGTTAAAACGGGCATTTTTTCGTTAAACCGCTGCAACTCCGCCATTTTTGGGCCGATTCCGACGATCAGCACATGAAACAATTTCTCAAAGACTCTAGTTCTAGAAATGTGCCTGATCATCGAAATCGGCCCGCGGGTTCAGAAGTTATTCAACTTTAAAGTTGTAAACATCTTTAAGGAACACCCTGTATTTTGTTTACTATCAATAGACGGACGGATCAAATTGTCCAACATGTTTATAGCAAGTTTACAGTTGGCCTTGGTTTGGGGTACTCGAAAAGTTAAAAAGAGCCCTCAGATATTATATTGTTTTGGCATCTTTCTTGTGCACTTGCGACGAATTATGGTCAACTCAACTGAAGCCTAAACTGTCTCTGAAAAATGGCAACTTCCGCTTTGGATTTCAGTGGGAAGAGAGTGCTTGTAACGGGAGGCGCGCAAGGTACATTTTATTAATCATGACTATTTATATCGCGAAAGTAATGAGGTGGATTTTAATACTGATTACTGATTACTGATTAGATTTATTGATACGGCAGTTAGCCTTTACAATCTTACAAAATTCACGTCTAGTCGGTGGATTTTAATAACTAATCATTTATATCACATGTATTTTATTATATGAATGGTATTTGCTAACGTGTACAGGTCTTGGGGAGGCGATAGCGACCAAGTTTCTTGAGCTGAATGCCCACGTTATTGTGTTGGACAAACAGGAAGAGAAACTGCAGGACCTCAAAGCAAAATATGGAGACCGCGTAACAGTCGGTCAGGTTGACTTACTAAATTGGGAAAAGACAAAAGAAGCAGTCCGGGCCGTCTTGCCCGTTCATCATCTCATCAATAATGCTGGTATCGTTGCCCTTAACCCTGCAATGGGAATAGATGAAAGTGAATTTGACGGGTAAATTGCACATTAACCTATGACTTCCGCAAGCGTAAAGTCCATTTGCAATAAGTGCCACTGCATGAATACACAGGGTCATTGGGGTCAATGTGAAGGCCGTACTTAATGTCACCCAGGTGGTGGCAAATGACATGATTCAAAGAGGCATTGCTGGGACGATCGTGAACATGTCGTCCATTGTAAGGTTGTTACACCTTAACTGAATCATAGGAATTTCGTTTCATGCTAAAATGTTGTCATTCTTGCAGGCTGGGGAACAACCTCAGGGTTCTGGGGTAGGGCTCCATGTTGGAATTTACGCTGTTTCTAAAGCTGGTATTAACATGCTGACCAAGTGCTTGGCAGAGGAGCTTATAGGGAATGGAATTCGAGTGAACTTTGTCAGTCCAGGAACTTGTGAGACACCATTCGTCTATGCGCACCCTGAGTTTTACAAAGAGAGGCTTGAACCATGCGTACAGAAGATATTAGGAAAGGAAAATATTGCTGCGGAAGAAATTGCCAATGCAACAGTATTTCTGTCCAGTCCATTGTCAGCTAAAGTGACCGGGACGGGCTTATTGGTGGATGGCGGCTATTCTGTTAATATGCAAGCTCCATAAACATCCCGGTTCCCAGTTGGAATAGGCGAAAACTTGGTTTCCAAATCTGACAAAAGTTCAAGCAAATTTGTCTGTTGTTCTATTTACTTCCAGTAAATAAAATTGAGGCGCATCATTCTGACTTCATTGTTTCGTAAGATTTTAACCAATGTGATTTCAAGTGATTCCCGGCAACACATTTTTTGTGAGCGAGGGGACTATAAGCAATGTAAGAATAGCAGATGGAAAAGCCTTCGACTAATACTGGCTGAGATTCAAATTTAATTGCTCTGACGACGGAAAATGCCAGTACTGGATGCAACACAAAGCCTGAAACGTTTTCCCTGACCTTTCTGCTTCAAAAAGTCAGTCATATTCAGTACCTAACTGCTTTCATTCATTTAGTTACAGCTTCGCGTTCCCACAGAGAAAGTCGCAGCTGCACGTTCTCTTCTGACAGAACGATCACTGTTTCACTGTCATTTGGAAATACATCAATGCTAAGCTTCACTCATTTCTGACACCATAATTATCCAATAAAATCGATCCCAATCACAATTTCACAAACGGCAAAATGGGGCGAATACACGAAGAGCTAATGGCAATGAAAAGTGCTGGAGCCTTCCAGCAAAATTACAGACTGGACCGGGAATCTCGTGCATCCCTTGCCCTTCCACCTGGCGAAGGGATCATGAAAGGATCCTTAATGAAAATTGCAAATCAGAAGCTTTTGATACCAACCAATAGGGAAATGTGGGCTAACTTCATGGTTGAGCTTGTCAGATCCAAAATTTGCTCTGCTCTATCAGACGAGTAAGCTAAGATTGTGCTAAAATATTCATTCACGCGTAGTTTAAGCGTTTGAATTCCCATTGAATTATAGTGAATTGAAGAGAATCATACAACGAGCAAGACAGGCTTTGGCCAAGAAACCAGCGGGCCCCACTGAAAGCGAGATGAGTAGAGATTTGCCCAGTTGTTGCAACTGGGATGAGCACGAGGTGGGAAATTGGTTCTCTGAGCAAGGACTTGAATGTGTCAAAGTAAGCGCTTTAAACTTTTCTCCAAAGATACAAGGCTTGTTAACTAAAATATCAATTCTATAGGAGGCTTTCGTGCTAAATCGGATCACAGGTAAGAGACTGGTTACCATTGATGCCAACAAGCTTGTCAAGATGGGATTTCGAGACTTGAAGCAGATACGGGTAAGATGATGATTACTACACAGTACCTCCAGCTTGTCGTATAAAGTGTTCAACAGCCTTACTATTTCAGGAAATCACGGCTAAAATCCGTGAATTACTGGGAATCCCTCGCCCGAACATTATGAGAGCCTTAATGCGTATTCCACCCTTTGAAACATATCTTCAGCGGCGGAACAAAACTGGAATAGGAGCTGAAAACTTGTCGTTTAAACAATTCTGTGAAGATGAAGGCTTCCCTTACGACTACCTCCAATACTTTGGCAAGAATGCTCAAATTCCATGCACCTGTGAAGTCACAATATACCCCGAAGGACGCGGACCAAGCCTGTCTGAGTCTTCTAGCAATGCATCTGAATCCGCCTCTTCACTCAGTAACGTCCCTACCGTGGAATGTGTAGCCCGAAGTGCTTTGATACACAATAAAATTGTTCAAAGAATAATTGAAGACATACTTGACTGCCTTGTGGGTGACCCAAAGTGTGGTTACGTGGGAGAAATCATAAGCCGAGTGATGGAAGAGGGTTTCAGAGAGCTGAAGCTAACAGATTCCAAACAGCACTCGAAAAGTAGGTTAGATTTTGCTGCTGAGGTAGCACAGGGGCTTATCGAAGAAATGCAACGAGCTGCAGCGATTTTGCAGGATATTGAAGAGACTAAGAAAAACATACGGGAGAATGTTAGCCCGGAACAATTAAGTGACATGAGAATGGCAGCATCCATGTTTATGGAAGAAGTTTATCCCCTAGCTGCACTCATGAGCCTGGGAGAATTTACACTGGAATCTATTTTCAAACAGCAACCAGAGTTTATACAATTTGTTGAAAGTATCACCAATGACGCTGAAACAAAGATTGACCAAGTTAGGTCAGATGCTGAACAAACAATTGATGAAGTGTTGGCAGAGGCCGAGAGACAAGTTTTAGAGATGGCTGTGTGACTTAGAAAGAGACAGCAGCAACAAATACGTTAATTAATCAGTGCATTATCAGTTTAGCTAAACATAATTTTTGTAATGCTTACTTTACGACTTATTTTTTAATCAATTCAGTGTGAAACCCCTTTCCAATGTTGAACTTCAATGTTATACAAAATAACAAACAGTGTGAATATTTCGTTCCATCTAACTCCTCAAGAAAATAAAAACAGACTGACTCTCCTTCATCGCATGTGATTTTCATTCAGTTAAAAGCCTCTCCATCACTATTTTATCACAATAATATAACGCCATACCTTTGTCTATAAATTATTTCGCATTCTGTATCGTTTGGGCCCACGCACCTCCTGTATTTACAACCGTTTGAGAAAATGACTATCACAAAAACTAATATTCTTACACTACTTGAGTAATGCAACAGGTGGAATCATGTATACTTATAACATGACTCTCAGACTTAGTTTCACCCCTCAGTCTTCACTCTACATTACTTTTGAGAACAATATCGATAACTAAAACGAAAATGATAAAAATCATAACAAGGTATTCCACTCAGCACAACTCTGTTTGGCACAGTTAGGCTTCAGCTGATATTCTATCCTAAATTGGCAACTTCCCTCCCCACAGGAACTCCAGAGCTTGAAAAGCTGCAATATTCTTAGCATCAGACTCAGCGCGATCTGAAATAATTGTAGTCACATCATTAAAAAACAATTGAAAGTATGCATGAATGCAAAACGAGATAGCTTCCAACTGAAAACTTACAAACAGCTTCAAATGTATGGTCACGGACAGTGCACTGAACTGCATAAGCATCTGAGTATTTGTACTTCGGCGGAGCTAGACCTTTATCCGCTGCAAGCTTTTCCAGGGCAACAACGGATGAATACTGTGTTCCTGAATCAATACGGGCTTTCTTGGCGGGTATCTCTGGAGAATCCTCAGCTTCGGATATTTTCTTGCCAGTCGAATGCATATTCAGGTTGTATTTCACTCGAGCAATGTCTACTCCCGTGTAACTTTAAAACAAAAATGTAACTCATTATCCACTAACCTAGAAGAAACAAACTGTCACTATAAATACAGTAAAATGCAAACTTACAAAAAAGGTTGACTTAAATGTGCTAATAGCTCGTAGTGAAGCTCTCCCAGAGTTTCCACAAGTGCAGATATTCCAGCCAAATTTTCTGCTTCATCCGTCGTGCCTCCTGCACCAGAGTAAGTGTTAATTAAATGCAAGCAAACAATAACAATTAGAATCGCTTATTTACAAGGAAATTGCACAAGAGTACGAGCACATGCAACCAAACAGACTGACTGTTATGATAGAAAGAGAAGAGAAGAGAGAGTCATGTAACATCTGTGAAGTTGACCAACATATGCATAGAAGAAAACCTGCTTAATAAGCTTAAACTATTTAGTACACTCCTTCTCCCTACACACAAATAGAAACAATATACTCTTCCCCTCTGACAAAAAAGAGTTGTTCTTTTCTATGCTGTTTCTAATGCTGCACAGGATTTATGTACCTTCAGCCACTTTGGTATACCCTCTTCCACCCACGGTCCAACATAATCTCGTTATAAACTTGCCCGTCCCATTGAGCACCTCTTCTGTAGTTATTCTCAGCTCCTTGGTGTCTATGCCAGTAGACCGTTTGGATAATTCTTCTTTCGAAAATAATTTAGCAAAGGCAAATACTGCATTTTTGTCGATCTCAATAACATTGAATAAACGATGGACTCGAGGGAACTTTTTCGAAGGGTTACGAAAATAGGAGCCCCAAAAGCTTAACAACGTGGATTCTTTTTCACTCTGGGGCAAGCTTAAATACTTTTCCCTGTTCAATTCCAAGTAAGGATTCTTAACAAGGGGGCGATAAGCTTGAACTGTCAGTGCTGCTGGTTTAGGAGCAGGATGGCTTGTATCAAAACGTAATAAAGCCTGGACTTGTTGAGTAGACATTCCTTCGTAGCTATGATAAATAAATACATACGAATTAGTAGGAATTACAAAATTATTAGCATGAATGAGCCTTCTGTGTTCCTACATTTTGTTACTGGTAAAGAGGCAGACCAGATTGAACTCATTCTCGGACATGAATACTTTGAGTGCTTCTATAGCCGCGTTTCTAATGGCTATCTCCCTCGTGCAACCTATAATGCAAAAATATAGCATCATAATTAATTTAAGTAGCTCTTGCAATGGTCAGCAGTAAAAAAAACTGTCACATTTGCTCATCTTACCACATCCTTTGATATGCTTGTCAAGTCCAGACCACCAATAGCCACATATAATAGTTTCCTTCCCCCCGCTCTTGACAGCGTCAATCTTCATATCTAGTTTTCGTTCTGGCACTGATCCATCGAAAATTCGCTTCATAGCGAGGCTCGCATTTGTCGGCACTTCCCTCATGAATCGAAGACAAAAATATGGTGTGTCTTGCCGTGCTGCCCAGAAGTCCCTAATGCACTTGAATTTTTCAGGCGAAGGAAGAGCAATTAAGTCCTTTTCTAAACTTCGTGGTCCACAATAGGTATACAACGGTGCTTCGGAAGACTGCTTCATTTCCGAAGAGTTTGAATTACCAGATGACCTCGTCGAAGGTGCTGTTGTTCTTCCTCCACTATTCCATGTCGTAACAGCATCTGTTATTATGGCAGATGTGGAAGTAGAATCAACTGACGTTGTTATATTATTAGCTGCACTATTGCTGGATGGCACAGACGGAGCAGCATAAAAGGTCATCGTAGGACACATTCTTGCTTGAACCTGTCGAGCTGTAGCTGGATCTGACTGAATTGTCACTGACAAGCTCTGTAGCTGAGCATTTGATAATGGAACTGATGCTGACGTGCTCATTTTTTTCTGCTGAACTCACTTCGCAGAGGTTAGAGGTTAGGAATTAATACGACACCAACTTTTCCAACCTGTGTTATAATTATTCAAACTCCAACAACGACGTCCAAAACTGTTTCGCGGTTTGTGTCACTCGCTAAAATTTTATTGCACGGCACGTGGTATGGTTCGAATCACGCGCTGAAGATCGCATGGTCCGTTTCCGTTAAGTCCATTTAGCATTTCTTTGTTACTTCTGCGTTTATGCAAAACGTTAACGTATTGTAAGTAAATGAACGACAAACTTAAGCAAGCAACTCACAACTGACTTCCTTTGTGGTTGTGGATGCCTGCAAAAAACTGAAGAAACTCAATGAGTAGGGTTCCAAATTTGCATTGATTTTGCATATGCTGAAACAGCACGTATGCAACTGATTGGTTCAATTACGGATACATCTGTATTGTATGAGGGTCACCGGTAATAATCGCAAGCGTATGAGTGGCGTGCAAGTCATACATTTTTCAGCTAATTTACAAAGTTATTTATTATTAAATCTTGCCTCAGCATCTAACGCTGGCAGAAATAGTACTACACGTGCATGGCAGCTTTAAGCAAACCATCTAAATTTCTTGCCCTGGTAGACCCTAACGAGCTTTCAGTATCCATACCTCCGTCGTCGATGGTATTATGCTCATTTATAAAGTCAATAAAGCTAGAAACTCTTGTGTAAACCCCGGGTAGACCCTTCCTAGCACAGCCGTAACCCCATGACACGATTCCGGCCAGATAGCGTGTTTGAACTCCATGCTCATTAGCCCTGTCAACGGCTAAAGGTCCTCCGGAATCACCTTGACAAGAGTCACGACCACCGTTCAAGTCTCCAGCGCAGATCATTACTTCGGGATTGTATAGGTTCCGTCCAATTCTTAGCACTCGGAGGCAAACTGTTTGTGGGAGGAGTGGCACCGTAACCTTTTGGAGAACATCTGGGACCCTGTACTCGCTCTCTTGGGTCACTCCCCATCCTGTGACTTGCGAGTCGCCTAAAGTGATACAAATTTTCATGTGTGCTTTATTATTAATCTTAAAGTAGTGCAAAATATGGTTGCGTACCTTCTGCTGTGGTGTTAAGAGGAAGTGGTAGTATGGGTTGAACTTCAGGAGTGAATTTGAATGGGTCTTCCGTGATTACAATGCACAGGTCATTTTGGACGGATGCGAAGTCATAGCTAGGGTGGCGAATGATTTTGGCGATAGTAATAGTCTGCGTGTTTGATTCATTTAATGCCAAATTATGCTTCCCTGCGACAGCCTTGAGCTGAGGGAAGACGCTGTGGATCCTACGGAAGCAATGTGCAGCTGTTAGAATGGCTCTTGGACCGATTATTGAGCCGCCACAAAAGTGCCTTCCGAATACTTGCAAACTGACTTGATATGGGAATTCATTCGGCTCTGCATCTTGGCCTCCGACTATGCGGTGAGGGTACCATATTTGGCCCACAATCATGGCTGGAATAGGAAAGTATAAATTGACTCAAAAATGAAAAAATAAATGCGTAATAACCCTTAATGTCAAATCCAAATGCTCACACTGTCACACTAACCTGTCCTGATTAATACAAAGAACGTTATGAAAGAAATTGCAGTATACTCCATGATGGTATTTGGCACACGCTTTTAACACTTTTGATACCTTGGGTTTTGTAAGCTCAAGTAGTGCTTTCATGAATGTACAAAGGCACAGGGTCCAGGCTAGCTCTTCTTGCGACTCTAACTTTCCTGTCCTTACTCTTCTCGACTCTTCATGAAATGAATGATGATGCTTCATGGTACAATAGTGCCACATTTTGGGCCTTATCACCAACTGTGGTCAAAACGGTAAATATGGAGAGATGTTTGCATAGCGCTACCACCAATCATCCAAGATTCATCTTTACTCCGTTAAATGTATAATAATATCCAAATAAATAATATTGCTCATCATATAAAAAAATTCCATCCAAGATTTAAAGCTATAGCTGAGCCAGAGCATTCCCAAGCTTCAATGCGGTCACATTAAACATGCGGTCTCCAAGCAGGGTCACAACACGAGAGTACACCCCTGGAAGATTAGGACGACCGCAACCAATGCCCCAGGAGACAATTCCAGCCAAGTAATTTTTCCCATTTCTTTGAATTATCAATGGGCCACCGGAGTCATACTGACATGCATCTTTCCCCCCGGACAAATCTTCCTTTCCAGCACAAATCATCCAGTTTGGGTCAAAATGTGGACAGGCATCACAAGTCGTTCCGTCATACGCAGCTGAACATACGGAGGGTTGCAAAACATTAAGTGAGACCTTTTGCAAATCTTGGGACAGTTGCACGTCGCCCTCCCTCGTCACACCCCATCCAACCACAGTTGCAGGTCCTATAGGAGCATTTCAATAAAAATATTTAGGGACTTTTAAATAATGGCAAAATTTTAGGTTATTAACACTACCTTGCTCGCTCCGTGTCACCTCCGGCGAGAGCACTTCAATGGGCTGAACGTCATTGTTTAACGTAAACCCGACATTCGTGAATAGGAAGGCCACATCACTGACGTACGGGTATTCTGGGTTGAAGTAATCATGCTGCTGTATGTAGTCGAGCGAGCGGGTCTGGGCAGTAGCTTCATAATCGCGGATTGAATGCTTTCCAGCTACTAATGTAATTCTCTGGGTTTCCAATGGACCGTATTGATCATAGAAGCAATGAGCTGCTGTAATTACCGTGTGCTGGTCCAGCAATGTACCCCCACAAAAATGTTGACCGTCATATTGTAGACTTATCATGAAAGGAAATTCATGAGGAACGGCAGACGAACCACCTATAATGTGAGGTTGGTAAGTGTCACGACTAGCGTTGGTGGAGTCAACATTTCTTCCATGCAGCTTACTGAAGGGAACTGCAAATACGAAAAAAATACTGCCGTGATTGTAAATAAACACTGGGTTTGAACAGAATGATTGGAATTTACCTGCAGCAGAACAATGAATTAAGGCAATTAGCCCCAAAAATTGAATTAGACGCTTCTGCATTAGAGACAAGTTTGCTGCTCGCTCAGCTAAGATCACTAAATAATATAAACTATGGATGTTCATGAAAGAGCTCAACTGTGGCTACCTGGTGATCTCTAATCTTCAACTGGATGGGAAATAATTGTTCGCAGATTGCTCTTGTTGACGATTCAGCAACGTTCATATTCACAATTCCACCACTTCTGATAACAATTCTAACAATTTCTCTCAAGTACCTTGTCGGAAACAAAACAATTTATGAACAGTATGAGTTACTGTTTAGCAGCTTAATGAGCAATTTTCGCACTTTTACAGGCATTCACCTGCCAAATATGCTTACAGTTCAGAAGAGTGTGGCCATCATTTACCGAATTCAGAGTTGTTGACGGCGTTGTCTTGCATTATGCAACAGGTCTAAAGTCGGTTTGTAGATCAGACAAGCCTTAAATTGGCAATATGCAAATTAACATGCGTACTTGGTATCCTTATCTGATTATTTATTCGGGGCGGGTGCAAATCTGGTGTATTACAGAACATTGAGCTCGCATTCGCATTAAAGACGGAAAAGGATTGTTGACATTAACGGGACAACATGATTTGGTCAGCAGGAAAAAGTAATTCCCAGACCCAAGTGGATAGCGAAATACAGTGGAACTGAGAGGAATTTCACAGGAAACGTTTGATGCAGGCTAGAATGGAAGATAAGCCTCTCACGTAGATATCAGTATCAGTTCACTGTAGAATCAATTAGCATATTATGAGCTTGTGATGTTGAGTGAGGCAGGTTTAAAAAGTAAACAAAAATGCTGGCGGCTGAATGTCGTCTATAACAAGATCTGATGGTTTAGCACACAAAACTTATGTAGAAGGTCATTGTTGAAAATGCTAAAAATAGTTTCCTGTTCAACGGAATACAAAATCACACGTCAGCTGTCTTCATTTTATTTTTGTTTGTGATTGTGTCACTGTGAAAACCTAGGCTAGAATTATCATGCTCATCATCACAAATGAAGAGCACAACTTACACAAACAGGTTGAACTCAGAATAACTATTATTGGTATATTCCGAATGACATGAAGACAGAATTAAATTTTTGAGTTTAATACAGCTGTGGGGCGCATGAACTCATAACGTTAAAGATAATACGTATCAGCCTTTGAAATCACTGAAGCCACTGGCCAAATGAAAAAACTGTGATTTTCAAAATCAGAGCATAGAAATAAATTCAAAGTTTTACAGTATGGAAATATATAAGTTTAAAAATATCTAATCACAATTATAATTATGGATGAAAAAGTTTACCAACCAAAAAATTCTGTAACTTTAGTCATTAACCCACTTTCCCTCTGTGGGATTTGATTAACTAAATTATCACTAGCAAGCGGACGTATCCGAGTTCTTATAGGATCAGCCTGAGTAGCAGGTTGCTGAGGTTCATATTTAATCACACCTATCATTATATTCCCTCCCATTACACATGCATTTTTGGCTAATGCTTTCCTAGCTTCTATTGTACTTGAATAGCGAACATGCATCCAGTTACAACCCGGAACTGATTTATACTCTACGATGGATCCAATAGTGGCAAAAGTCTGTAGCACCGACGGCTGGCTTGCGGCTTGGAATCCAAATATAGTTACCCAGTTTCCATGTGACGTTTCAGAGACGGGGGTTACTGCAAAGATAGACATGTTATAAATATCCTTTATCTTTAAGTATTTTTATTCAGCATGACATTATTTCATATCGAAGTGCGTCATTTACCAGCAGGAGCAGATCCTCCAGAACTAGACCCCAGACCAGTCTTAGGTGGTCCAGAACTCTTGGTAGTTTTAGGTGCTATCAAAAGAAATCATACACATGCAATTCAATCTTAAAAATTTTGAATCAAATATGAATAATTATTAATTACTTGAAGCCATCCCACCAGCAACAGAAGCACTACTAGAGCCAAACAATCCGGTTGGACTCATGGGCCCCACTCCTGGTGACGTTTGACCCGGGCTTGTTACACCTCCAGAGCCCGATACATTCATTCCACCGCTACCGAAACCACTCAGGTCAAGATTTTGACCTATTCCTCCTTCCTTTCTTAGTTTTCCTTTCGGTGATTTCCCTGGGTCGCCCATCAAGAACGACGGCAAGTACTGAACACGATCCGGACTTGTTCCCATTATTGGTGAATGATGCATTGGCTCACCTTGGCCAAAACTTGTGTTGTGTCCATATTGGCTATGACTGGGCATTGTGTGTGTTTGACCAAAGCTCACATTCTGACCTGCTGTGCTATATCCAAGGGCCTCTTGCTACATCACAAAGAGGAGGAAAAGTATATTAGGCTTCCATAAGGCACCATGTATTAACAAGATCTTGTTATGACATGCTGCCCAATGGAGTAACATGATTTTTAAGCTGAATAGGAATATAATAGCAAGCTGCATGATTACTTACCTCAAATCTTGACCTATTTAAATTAATCATTCTGGATAGCGAATTAAATTACTGAAAGGTAAAGATTTAATATAAAGAATATAATTCACGGTAAGCCTCGCTCTTTGCGCCTTGTCGATGCTACAAAAATTAATATCACAGGCGTAATTCCGAAATCGTGTTTATCAAATTCAAGTTTGAAAATGCCTCATGGGCCGAAATTAATAATTATTGATAAATAGAAATATTACAGTAATTTCCAACCAGAACGACAAGCTTGCTTTTCACACAGTAGTCGAACTTTTTAACGGAAACAATTTTTGCTCGAATTCTCGCCGCCTAAAACGTCATACGGAGGTAGATGGCGATGGCTCTCGTAAATAAAAACTTAACACAAGTTCTCGGTTGATCGTGAGTTTTGCGAGCAAAAGTTACCATAAACCGACAGTCTTGATCTATGGAATTATAATATCTTTATTCACAATCATGACAGCTTTCATCATTAACTACAGATCACATAATTACATCTGAGCTGGAACGAAATTCGTACTGTCGCTTATATCAAGCCTTCACGAGATGTATGTGACAATGTGAGAAACACACGTTACACCACATGAGGATAAAATTTTCAGTGCGACGACGGCGACGACAACAACAGTTAATAAGAAATCGCATTATTTCATTAACTTATGCCTAAGGACAGCGTCAGAGCTGTCTTTAGATTCTACAAGGAAAGTTCGGATTAGATCCTCAGACTAACTTATTAACTACTTATTAACTAACGCATGTACGATTACCATAAATATTGCGTTTATAATAGTGGAGGAGTACATTATTTTAGGTTACATTAAATTCATGTATGCTGTACAAAATCGTTGGAGTACAAAATCAACACCTCACTTTTGCGTGATACATTAACTTCTTCTTACAGAGTAGAAGATGATTTACATCTGACATGTGATTCATCCTTTGGGGAACCGTACAATGACAAGAGGGTTAACAGCTTTAAATCGTAATTCGATGGATAACAAAACTAAAGAACACTATCCTGTTGATTTAACATTATGATTATACTGAGGTTCGTTGCAAAAGAAAAAATCAAAAATTCCGATAATTGCAATGACAAGATAATGTAGAAAATGCGTAATTTAACATTTTGGGCACGAAATTATGACATGATTTTTACAAAGCTGCGTTTTGCAACATAACATGGGATGGTCAATGATGACCATAATAGACTTGCAAAAGAAATTATTTTAATCTGGCTCTACCACATGGAATAGTCAACATCTTCGCTGCCGAAAGTAACAAAGAAACCGGCGATGGTAAGAAATACAACTATATTTCCTCCCAGAACGTACAAACAGGCGGGCGTAGTTATCTGCGAAAACGAGATAACAGAAACATAGAATGAATTTTTTATCCAAGTGTCAACAACATCTAAACTGTACGCATAGATACTATCAGGAAGGTGTCATGACTACTCACCACAGCCTGTCGTGCCATAACAATGGGCAACCCAAAGGATGAGATCAAGATTCCCATAGTCAAAAATATCGCCAGCTCCTGACAACTATTTGAGGGACCCATGCCGACTGAATTGTAACGACGGGCGATAAGCAGTGGTATGGGTGACAAGAGGTAGAAAATGATATTAAAGAACGGCCACCATCTGAAAATAAGTTTCAGAATCAAATGTACAGTCAAATATATTCTACTGAGAAGTCCGCAGAGCGGTAAAGTAAAGAACAACAATAAAATATTCCATTTAAGATTTTACTGTCAAGAAATACTCACGACTGATATATCGCACATCCAATCACCAGAAGGGTCATACCCACAGACCCGAAAAAGGCCAATGTGACCAACCTGCAAACGGAATACATACAAAATTCATTTCAAATTCAAGCACTCATTCAGAAGCTTTTCATATATAGTAATTTTCTTAAAAATATGACGAATCTCTTACGCTATTAGAAGTCCGTTCGTGTTCATTTTTTGTGTCGTTAGTAAGCAACAACGACGACGTTAGACAGGTGATCATAGCCAAGTTATGTAGTTTTGCGACGGGCATAAAAATTTCGAAATATCATCCATCCATCCAACGTAATGCAACACGAAATTGAAAATTTCATCCAAGACCATCCCCAAGAATAGTAACAACGTCCGTGATGGATGAAAAACAAACAAATAAACCACTCCAAATTAGTTTCCTTGGTTCTACAAAATTGCAGTCCCAAATTCTTCCAACATCTTACCTTTCAATCCTGCCATGATTGCTAAATTTCCTCCTCCAAATTATACCTTAATATCTTCAAAATTAAACCACAAAGAAGAATCAACCCAACCCTTACTGCTCACAAAATTCTCCCATGAATCATCAACAACAACAAGATCGAACGAAGTCTTCAACTTTCTATTTAGCCCAATTCAAAACTGACGCCTCAAATACATCAAAATCAATTTGTTCCTTCCTTCGTTCCTTGCAGGAGAACTGTCGTTAAAATTATTTTACGCAATTAAATTCCAATGCAACTGATCCGAAACTTTTTGTTTTGCACTTGTCATTGATCATGAATCCCTGAAATCATTCGCAAATCTGACCTGCTGCTTTTCTTCCTTTATGATTCACCATTATGAATCTCAATACAATACAAACGTCCGCATTCGCCATGTCAAGTGTCCGTAATCATCCGTCTTCATCCTCATCTACACGCCTGGTTATCCCCTAAATTCATCTCAATTTTTTCGCAAATGTCCTGGAATGTCAGAGGTCGCGATTTCATCGTAACTTCGCAAAAATTATTGCTAAAAAAATGTAAACGTTTCCGCAGTTTTAGGACAGCAACGGCTGCCAAATGCCGCAGTTTGCCATGGTGTCATAGGGGTACCGTTGCGCTGTACCGCCAGAAGTTACTGAAATCAGTACAAATCAAGGCCAGAAGCGGCAAGTTCTGTTGGTACAGTTGTATCACTACTGTGTACCATACATAAGGGAGCCATAGAGTAGCGTCATTGAGTGCGGGGTCATTCAGCTTCAGGTTTTGTGTGGACGCGTTGACGACGGACGAATAGCAAAGCCGCAGCAGCAACCGTGCAATTGAGGTCTTTGCCTCTGACTGACAGTCAGTTTCAGTAAGTTGGCGACGACGAGCTGTACATAAAAGCACAAGAAGTGGAGAAAATTCCCTGGAAAAATCCCTGTTGTAATCAGCCGGCTAGTATCCGAAATTTTAGTGAATTTTACTCATTATTGTAATCTTGCAACTTGCAAACCATGGCGGAAGGTCGAAGGTAAGATTTTTTGACAGTTAAAAAGTATTGAAAATTACGTGTACTTTATTTGCGCTACGTAGCAACGATCAGTTGGTTCACGTATCTACATTTTATGCTTTGTCATTCTGCCTTGCAATACATGGTGGTAGGCTCAAGCATTGACGTACATATGGGGCCGTGTGTGAAGCTCGTTTATGCACACGTAATCAGTGAATGATTAGACAGTTTTTGAAGAAGAAGCTTCTAGTGTAAATGAATGATTCAATAATTATGATTATGTACCCGGGGTTTTGAACGACTGAATAACGTCAGATCAGAGTTTGTAAGAGGCTCGATGTGAATAGCCAGTCGTTTGTGTGTTGCGGGTTGAAAAACGGAGTTTTACTACGGTCTTGGAAAAGTCTACGTTGTTGCTAATCTGCGTTTGAACTAGATTATTTGCAAAGTTTTGAATAATACGTTGAAAACAAGCGACGATTGTGTAGTGAACTGATTGTCGCACACAGGGAATACAATGAGTTCGCAGGGGTAGGAATTATTATGAGAATTGAATTCTTAAAATGGCTAAGATGAGTTTGCGGAGATTTAGTAGAGATTGAGAGGATTAATTTTGTATGTTTTTTGTATTTGCAGTGAAGATTTGGCGACGGCGATCCTGAAGAAAAAGGATAAACCTAATAGGCTTATTGTTGAGGAGTCACCATCGGATGACAACTCCGTTGTGTCTTTGTCCCAGGTAATCAATCATAGAAAATACTGAACGAGATTTATTCAAGTTTGGGAATTTGAAGACAAACGCAGGCTATTAATATGGTTTTTTATGGTATAGAGCAAAATGGACGCCTTGGACATTTTCAGAGGTGACACAGTTCTTCTGAAAGGAAAACGTCGTCGTGAGACAGTGTGTATTGTCTTGTCTGACGAGAAATGCGGAGAGGACAAAATTCTTATGAACAGAGTTGTCCGTAACAATTTGAGAGTCCGTCTCGGCGACGTGGTGTCCATTCAATCTTGTCCTGACGTTCAGTATGGCAAGCGGGTTCATATTCTTCCCATTGATGACACTGTAGAAGGTCTGACTGGGAACTTGTTCGAAGTGTACTTGAAACCTTACTTCTTGGAAGCTTATCGTCCAATCCATAAAGGTGATGTTTTCATTGCCCGTGGTGGAATGAGGGCAGTTGAATTCAAAGTTGTAGAAACAGATCCCTCACCGTTTTGCATTGTTGCCCCGGATACTATCATTCATTGTGAGGGTGACCCAGTCAAGCGTGAGGTATGTTCGAAGTTTAGTCATTTGTTTTTAGAGCGATTATGAAACTAGTTGGAGGTTCTCAAGCACATAATTGAATCATATAGGATGAGGAGGAAGCGTTGAATGCTGTCGGGTATGATGACATCGGTGGTTGCCGAAAGCAGTTGGCTCAAATCAAGGAAATGGTAGAACTTCCTCTTCGTCATCCAAGCTTGTTTAAGGCAATCGGTGTGAAGCCTCCGAGAGGAATTCTTTTATACGGGCCTCCTGGTACGGGAAAGACTCTAATTGCTCGAGCTGTAGCTAACGAAACTGGGGCTTTCTTCTTCCTTATCAATGGACCGGAGATTATGAGTAAATTGGCCGGCGAGTCTGAGTCAAACTTGAGGAAAGCATTTGAAGAAGCGGAGAAGAACTCTCCTTCAATTATTTTCATTGATGAATTGGATGCTATTGCCCCCAAACGAGAAAAGGTAAGCATACTTGACTCAGGTGTCGGCATTGTTATGGCTACTCGTACTATCATCCTTATTTATACGTTTTCAGACCCACGGAGAAGTTGAGCGACGTATTGTGTCTCAATTGTTGACCCTTATGGATGGTCTGAAACAACGTTCACATGTCATCGTCATGGCTGCAACTAACCGACCCAATTCCATTGATGCTGCTTTGAGGCGTTTTGGTCGTTTTGACCGTGAAATTGACATCGGTATTCCAGATGCTACTGGTCGGTTGGAGATCTTGCGTATCCATACCAAAAACATGAAACTTGCTGATGATGTTGACTTGGAGAAGGTAATTACCAAATTCCAGAGTCAATAAGCGATATTCAACGTAACTTGTATGCTATGAAAGTTCTTGAATTTTATAGATTGCAGCTGACAGTCACGGTCATGTTGGTGCCGATTTGGCTGCACTTTGCTCCGAGGCCGCCCTTCAGCAGATTCGTGAGAAGATGGACTTGATTGACTTGGAAGACGATCAAATCGATGCTGAAGTGCTTAACTCTCTGGCTGTAACCATGGACAACTTCAGATATGCCATGGGCAAGAGTAGTCCAAGTGCCCTACGTGAGACAGTCGTTGAAGTTCCCAACGTTTCTTGGACTGATGTTGGTGGATTGGAGAATGTCAAGCGAGAGTTGCAGGAGTTGGTTCAGTACCCTGTCGAGTACCCCGACAAGTTCCTCAAGTTTGGTATGCAGCCTTCCAAGGGTGTTCTTTTCTATGGACCACCTGGTTGTGGTAAAACCCTCCTTGCTAAGGCTATTGCTAACGAGTGTCAGGCTAACTTCATCAGTGTAAAAGGACCTGAACTTCTCACTATGTGGTTTGGTGAATCTGAAGCTAATGTTCGAGATGTCTTTGACAAAGTAAGTCATATCACCTGGTTACGATAAACCTTATATGGTCTGAGCATGTGAAACATACGTATTTTTTTATGTAGGCTCGTGCCGCAGCTCCTTGTGTACTCTTCTTCGACGAGTTGGATTCCATAGCAAAAGCCAGAGGTGGAAATGTCGGTGATGCAGGCGGTGCCGCTGATCGTGTAATCAATCAGATTTTGACCGAAATGGATGGTATGGGAGCAAAGAAGAATGTATTCATTATTGGCGCTACCAACAGACCAGGTGAGTAAACGTCTACTACATCACATTTAGTAGAGTGGTTAATGCAGTATTTACAAAAGTCTTTGTCAGAAAAAATGTACATACTGTTACTTGGTAATAGATATCATTGATCCTGCAATTTTGCGTCCTGGGCGTTTGGATCAACTTATCTACATCCCATTGCCAGATGAAAAATCTAGGGAAGCTATTTTCCGCGCTAACCTCCGTAAATCACCACTTTCAAAGGTATGATCTCACTCAATTATTAATTTTGTTGGCTTGAAGAAGATCTTGGATTGGTGCTAAGATTTGACCATTGTTTCCAGGATGTTGACCTCAACTACTTGGCAAAGGTAACACACGGTTTCTCAGGTGCTGACTTAACCGAAATTTGTCAGCGTGCATGCAAACTGGCAATTCGTCAGTCCATTGATGCTGAAATCAGAAGAGAAAAGGAGCGTGCATTGAATCCGGATGCTGCTATGGATGTAAGTTTCTCCATGTTATGATGATGTAAACTATCCGTATGATATTGATAATCGGAAATGTCATCATGATGGATGGGTATCATTTTAGACTGATGAAGAAGACCCAGTTCCAGAAATTACGAAAGCACATTTTGAAGAAGCAATGAAGTTTGCTCGTCGGTCCGTGTCAGATAACGACATCAGGAAATACGAAATGTTTGCTCAGACCCTACAGCAGTCACGTGGATTTGGCAGTAACTTCCGGTAAATATTAATCTTTACAGTCTTACTCTTCTGTTGGTTGACAGCTATAGTCGTTATAAACTTGCACCCGATTAATTTTTCTAGGTTCCCTGGCCAGCCAGGATCTGGTAGTGGTGGGGCTGGAAACAATCCGCAAGGTTCCGGTGGTAACTTCAATGAGAATGAAGAGGATGACCTTTACAGCTAGAATACTTAATAATGAATCACTGTCGTCGTCGTCATGATCATCATCTCACATTTCAGTGAATTCTAAACAACAAGATAAGTTTTGGGAGGACGTATGTATGGTTTGCATTGTCTCTCATTTGAGCTCTTATAAAAAAAGATTGTAGTTAGTTTTCTTTTCCATTCAAAAATTCTCATACAGTGAAGTCCAGGGAAATCAACAACAAGAACATAATGAAATAATTAATATTATTATAAGTTATTCATTACTATTATAACTGTCACTGTTATTAGTCTCGTATCGAAATTTTCAATAAAACGTGTACGGTTTTTTTCAACTTGTAATAACCGTTAACTGTAAATGAGACTGACGTTTTCCTTGTGTCTGAAGGTCATGCTCATTTTATGTGCCTGATTTCCTTGGTACTTACGCAAACTGCCACGTTTCTATTCCATGCTCCGTCGAGCAATATTCGCAATGCATGTTGCAAGGTAAGGTTGGCGTGAAAAAATGCAGGAGCGTGAGTAAATGCAAGCCCGATTCGAATAATGGAGTCTGGGAATGAATCAACCGCCTATAATAGTTACATCAAAAGCTACAGCTTTACTGAAAGGAAAGTTAAAATTCAATACAAGAGTCATTTCTGCTACCAACAATAATAGTTGCAATCGATGATATTACCATTACTTTAAAAGATTGAGGAGCAGCACAACCTTAATACATACGCTGCCCTTATTACAGGAAAATCAACTGTACTGATTACACTGATACCAAGCGTCGTCTTTATACTGACAATGACAATAGTCATGAAAAATAATCTTAACAGCTACAGCAATAATTTGCAAGCAGTACAGTCCACTTATACAAAATCTATGACGGTGCCACTTTTAACTTCTCTCCTCCATTCAACAAATTCAGGAGGACGACAGGCCACTTCCTTAAACTCTTTTCTGCTTAAAATAAACTTGCTTTTTCAACTAAACAAACATAATATGCTCATAACTGTTAGAAGAGTAGTACTGGTGCAATGTTCTTTCAGAAAATAAAAATTTCAAAAACCTTGAATTTACAATTACTCTCAATTTTTCATGTACAATAATAATTATTGTAATCATTATAGAAGGTTCGGTTTTTAAATGTGAAGGAAAAGGACGATGGGACAGTGATCAGATCCGAGGACTTTGGATCTCATGGTATTTTCAACGAGAGAATCTTTCAATTTCTCTGAAATCAAAAAGTAATCCAGACGCCATCCAATGTTCTTCTTTCGTGCATCGAACTTGTACGACCAAAATGAATACGCATCTTTCTTGTCTGGATATAGGGCCCGGAAAGTATCGATGAGTTTGGCTTCTTTCAACAAGTTTGTGAAATCCTCTCGTTCTTCCTTTGTAAAACCGGCATTGTTCTGGTTCGTCTTTGGATTGGTTAAATCTATTAAAAAAAGGAAACGGATGAAAATTTGGCGTAGAAGTTTTATAATCAAGCAAAGTGAGGAGCTAACCGATCTCTTCGTGAGCCACATTCATATCACCGGCAACAACGACAGGTTTCTTGGCCTGAAGATCATTAATGTGTTCCTTCAAAAAACGGTCCCATTCAAGCCTTTCTCGATTCGTTACCCGAACTGGGTACGGCTTAGTCATCCCCTCCTCCTTAACAGCTCGTCCTCCGTTTGGTACATCTAGCGATAAAAAAACAGTTACGATCACTTAAAGTACTACTCCTAGGAACTAAGCCTTGTAGCAGCTGCAAACTTACAAACATTAAGGAGGAAAAACTTTTCGTATTCGGCAGTGATAAGTCGCCCTTCAGAGTTAAACATTTTCTTCAGCTTTTTATCCTTATCAGAGTCACTATCTTTAATGGGGAGTCCAATAGTGACGTTCTCGGGCTTAATTTTGGAAACCAAACCCACGCCATAGTGGCCAGCATGTTCCGAATACGCCCAATACACATGTGGATAATTTTCGATGTTCTTCACTTCTGGTGGTTGAGAACCTTCGGAGGATTTTACTTCTTGAATGCACATGATATCTGGCTCTTCCTTCTTCAAGTACTCCATTCCATTTTTCTAAAATTCAAAGTATTTAGGACGGGCAGAAATGCTTCGTGAAATTATTTCAAACTACAGCTAAACATTCTTACCTTCACCCATGATTTGATGCCACCAACATTCCAACATGCAATTTTGAAGTTCCACGGCTCGCCCTTGGGACTCTTTTTGTCGCATTCAAAGCTAATTGACTTGTAGTCAGTCTCAGTGGGATTTTTCAGCATCTTTTCATCATCAGCCTTTGCTTTTACGCTTTCTGTCTTCACCTCATCGTCAGCCTTTTCACTATCACCGTCAGCGTGTGCATCCTCAGCAGCAGCAGATACTCCATCTCCGTCAGCAGTTTCAGATTTGGCAGCTGCAGCTGCCGGTTTCTTTTCTTCCGAAACTTTCGCATCTGCGGACACACTTTTTGCCTTCTCCTTAACAGGTTTCTCTTTGTCTACATCCATTTCTTCTTCTTCTTCAGACTCTTCTTTCTTGCTTCCATTTTTAGCAGGCGTAGCAGCCTTCTTACTGGAAGCTGCTGCTCTTCCAGCTGCACGACCCTTGGGCGTGGGGGGTGGTGCCTTCCGTTTCTTGCCTCTCTTCCCGCCACTGTCACTACCCGAATCCTGTGGCTCCTCTTCGGACTCCGACTCGACCACCTCCTCCTCTTCTTCGCTTGTAAATTCTGCTGATTCCTCCTCTTCTGAATCGGATTTCTCCCGGTATTTCATCCTCTTATTTGCACTCCTTTGTGGTCTGTCAGATTTTTTGGTCGGAGATGAAGTCGCTTTTGCCGGCTTCTTTCCTGGACGGCCACGTGCTTTCGGTGCTGCTTTTGCCTTGCCTCTCGGACTAACTTTCTTCCCTCGTCCACGACCACCAGCACTGCTCTTCTTGGGTGAGACCTTGGCTTTCCCCTTCTTCTTCACTCCATATTCACTTCCTGAACTTTCGCCTTCCGATGGAGTTTCGGACAAAGATTCTGCAAAGTCTGAACCTGGGTCCTCATCCCGCTCTTCCTGCTCTGACTCCGAATGCGAGTCTTCTACGTAAGTCGTGACCAATTCCTTCCGCTCGCGAGTTGAAGTCCGAATTTTACCCTCCCCAGCACCGTCTGAACTTGAACTCACTGCCCCTCCACGAGGTCGGCCCATCTTCAAACTGTTATTAACAAGAAGTACCTGACGATTCGAAACGAACTTTATTGACGATGGTCCCACTTGCCTGGTAATCAAAAAATAAAAGTTGGTTGTTAGTTAACTTTCAATTCCCTTCACATTCCATCTCTCACAGAAGAGCAACACGTATACAGCACCTTAACTGTCAACTTATCTTTAGTATTCCCTATCTAACCGTCCAGACCATCACATTACATACCCAAAATAAAACGCAATATAATTCCAGTTCCCACCATCTCCCTTTTTATGTACCGCCAATCCAAAAAACACTACTGTTATTGTCTCCCAGGCCCGGTTTTATCCGGTTTGCTGTCAGTCGTCAAAACTAAAGCTCTTTTGTCCTTAACACCTCCGCCAAATTTTTCATACAATACTGCCCTTACCAAGCTAACAACTATTTATCACTCTGAATTCAAACAATGTATACAAACGAATTAAAGTCGTCAGTGACCTTCTCAGTCAAGAAGACGCACATTCATTATTATTGCGGCATTACACAACAATTAAAAGTTACTTGGAGGAAGCTTACCTAAAAACTACCGCAGTTGCTATTAACCCAAGCCGGACCACAAGTTGTCGAAGAGAAATTGTTAGGAATTACTGAATTAATAAATGACAAGTCAAAATGAAGGGCAATTATGAGGAGAAATTGATCCGACACCGTCACTCCGGGATGGACGATTTAGGCTTAAGGGGTCTATAATGATGAAGGAAAAAAAGCCGCGAGGAAGATGCTTTTCTCAGGAACCGGCGCCATCTTTCAAATCCACTGTCGCACACTGCCCCACAACTCTAATGCTTCTAAAGCATGTGCTCCAGTCAGTGCTCCTGCATTCGCCTGCATTCATACGCACGGCCTTGCCTTGGTGGCAATCTAAACACTGAACAATTCAGCCTTCAGGACGCCGAGGGACGGCTCGAAAGGATTCCTTTAGCTAAATTGCCAGAAACTTGTAGATTTTCACTGTACAGAAACGAGATCACACGAGATCTACAAAAATTTATTAATATTGTAAAAACAAGTGGCAATATGGCATTCATGACTTCAGTTTTCTAATCAGGCTGACAACAGAGTAGCAACCTCGGAAAGCGATTTCATAACGTAACGTTGCTAGTGCACGTGTATGTAAATACGACAACCTGATCATTTGTAGCACGTGAAGACAGGTAATTTATTTCGGGCAACATTAATACTCGTTCTTGGTAAAAAATAATTGTAACTCATTGTAATAATACGGGCAACGTTGAGTTGTCGGGGCTAGGCTCACTCGTCAGCGTAGGTGTAAATGTTAGATGGGGATTATTTCACATGTGAATCTTATGATGAAGTAAATAGAGATGAAATTGTAATTTTCAGGACGTACATTTCGGAAAAATTAGCCATCTTTGATAACCCAAGTGATTCAAGATGCCTCCGACAAGCAAAAGTCTGAAAGGCAAGCCTCATCCATTGTATATACCTTCGGTAAGTTATTGCGTAGAAAATTAAGGATAGTCTCCTACATTATATAGTGCTTGTCGATGAAAGATTGATTTGATGCGCTTTTGATCCTATTTTAGGTTGTAAATCAGATCATGAGCAGTTTATCAGTGGCGGATTTACTACGAGCCCGACAGGTGTGCCGTCAGTGGAATGAGGAAGCCTCTAAATATTTTCGAAATCGGGTGAAACTAAAAATTTACGAGAGCAAAGAACTGAATACAGTTCAAAGTATCCTGGAAAAATCAAAGGAAATGTTTTGCTTTCCTTTGGAATTTAAGAGAGTGCATTTAGAAGCTGAGCTGCGACCGAGCAGTTCGGGTAGTGGAGCTTTCGATTTGTTCTTTGCGGAATTCGCACCGAAATTGAAAACTTTCAGTGTGAAGCAGTCCTCATGGGATACGATGTTTCCGCTAAATCGCTTCACGGAGTTGGAGGAACTGACGGTGTATGGAAATTTAAATAAGCATGTCGGAGTCTTTCCGAGACAAGTGGAGCCTTATCTGAGGAACTTAAAACGTGCCTATTTCTACTTGGAGGGAAGAATTACGACGGATACGGCGGTAGAAGCTTTTGTGATTAATATTGCCACTCTGCTCCACTCGGCTCCAAACTTGGAGGAAATCATAGCACCGCAGAAGATGGATCATCGAGATGAAACTCCAGAATCCTTCAGAGATCTCACTGCTAACTATATTTTTTTAAATCTACTGTGTTCCGAAGAAGCAACAATTCGCTTGCCTTGTTTAAGGTCAATTCATATTGATGCCAAATTGGAGGATAGAGATCTACATTCCTTGGGGGTGGCAGCGGCAAAATTTCCCAATGTTGATACATTAAGAATTGCTCTTAGCGGTTTAGCAACTCGGAGAGAGCTTATTTTTGTCTTGGAAAGTTATGCGAATAGGCTGAAGAACCTTGCGATTTCCTATTCAAAGACTCATGGCCATCGTATGACACTAGAAAGTTTCTTCGTACAGGATAATCCACTGAAAAAATTGGAATATCTGAGCTTGAAGAACTATCCTGCATCTGTGGTTTTCGTCGGGGCCATCAGGAGTCTTAAAGAATTTAGAATTGAAGTTCGTAATATTGCTGACTGTTTCCCTACGGATCGGGATGACTTTTTTCTTCAGCCAATACCATCGAGCGTGTCCACAAGAAGTGATAAAACATGGAAAAGGCGAGATGTGGATGCTGCCGTTGTACAAATTGATGATAGTCAGCCGCCAACAGCAAAGAAAATGCGAACCGCCTTGAGAGTGGATCCGAGCAAAGCTCATGGTCTTAGTTCATTCCATTATATACATCACAAAGAAGGGACTCAAATCAATCTTTATGGTGATCGCTGCCCCTTCACCGTCACACGAAGAATTGCCATGCGATTTCCTCAGCTCACGCGCTTGACTCTGGATAATATGACCGGAGATAGTCTGACTTGTGTTATAAAGTATTTACCATTACTGGAGGAACTACACGCGCTTGGAGGGTTTTATAATGATTTGGCTATTACCGGTGCCAGTTCCAAAGAAGAGTTGAAAGACCCAGAGTTCCCCTCCAAGAGGAAGTTGCCTTATATTGGTGACCTAAAATGTAAGAATACTTTACTACTTAACAAGTCCCCCTAAATAATCGTGTTTCGATACTTCACAAAGATTTTTGTAATTTCAGATGTTCATACGCTTTCGTTATCAACCTTTTCGAAGAACTCTGCGCTATGGGACACGACGGATTTGCTATCTAAACATAGTATCTACTATGGTCTTATGGATTGCCCGAGTCTGCGAAGATTGACCTTGGGCAACGACGAAAGGAAGATCAGTTGCACAAGAGCTAAATTCGAGACTAGTGTAAGTGTTGCATCACTCATTCACATGCACTACTTTTGATTTTTCTGCAGCTATCTTTAATCACTTTTTTGCCTTACAGATCGGAGATAAACCTATTTATGATCTCATTGGTAAGCTAAATTTGACTTACCTGAAGACTGTTAGATGTCCCCTGACTCCGCTAGGCTTTAGAAGAATCCTAAGGAGACTCCGTCAGTTTGGAGTTAAATACAGCATTAATTCCTACCAAGGTCCACTTCTTCCTGAAGAATTTTTCAGGAGGAATCGGCAGTCGAAACCAGTGGTACAACTCAAGCGTCTAACAGTTCCTGTCAGGCCGCTTGGTATAGTTGTTTCAAATACATCAGTTAACAGCCCAGTTGAACAGAAGCGACCAAATTATCTCCTGAGATCACGTAGAACGACATCTGGAAATACGATGTCAAAGCCGGAGCGGCTGTCTATGAATAGTTCAAGTAGTAGTGGTGTGATAGCTCAACAGAATAAGACTGAAAGGAAGAAGCGCAAAAAGCGTCGTTTTGGTAGATACTAAAGATAATGTCAACCTGGCCACTACTGGTGCTCAAAAGGCCAAAGGAGTTGCGTCTGAGCTGAATCAAAGTTTGTTGCACGATGAATCATAGCTGTGTCCTGTTATATTGTAATAAGATGTTCGAGAATCCTCAGGTAGACAGAAAAGCTCAATGACAATGGTGCAGAAGTCACTTTGTGACTGTGAGGCAATATTTTCTTAATGGAGTAGATCTTGGAGTGAGTAAACTTTTGTTCCTTTCAGTCGAACCGTAAATCGTTTATATATTGTTCAACTTCAGAAGAATCGATGAGTTTTGTTATCATTTTTGCATTTGTGAGCTGTATATGTAGTAGTTATTGTGAACATTTACATGATGTTCCGAACCCTAATTTATCACCGATGATGAACCTGTAATCTGCATAATCAATTATTTGCATTTGTTGACGTACAAAATCAGTAGCATAGTAGGCTTACATTTTAATAGTCTGTAATAATTTATATATATTTATTTTGTTACACAAAAATTACTTTTGAATAGTCAATATATTATCTTAATGGTACCTATAATTCGTAACCGGGGAATCTGGGTTCTGTTGTTGTAAAATCATAAAACATATAAATTACTCCAGCAAGGCCTTCATACAGAGAGAGCGGATGGTCTGGGGGATGGCAAGGGTCATCTTCTGCCCCGTAATTGAAACAGTACGTTGCCAGCATCATAGCTTGTTTCCTATACGTCTCGCACTTCAAAAACAGGGGAAAATCCACGTAAAAAATCTGGACTATCCCATAAATGGAGCTACTGCAAGCATGATGATACCCTTGTGTACTTATACATCGCCATCAGTGCATAAGCATTTCCAGCCACACCATCTGCAAGACTGTACCCTTTCTTTACAAGCCCACGATGCCAGATGACTTCTGCACAATTTTTTGCTGCCGTAAGGAAATGTTCGTGCCTATACACCTGGTAGACACAGTGTAATCACCTTAGGCTAATGCCGACGGAACGGACAGAAAAGTAACTCTTAACCTTGTGTGCTTCGATGAATGTATAAATTGCCCCTGCTGCCCCATGAGCCCATGTAACATATTTATCCGTCGCTGAGCCCAGAGCTGGAAGTGTGTTTCCCGACGCAAAAATTTGGCAAGTTAAGAAATGTAGCGTTTCTAAAACCCATTTGTTAACCTGCTCATTGCATAGCGTGACGTCCTTGTGATGCATGATCTTCTGCACTTGGAGTCTTTCCTCCACTGTCATCTTTTCCGGCCTTGTGCATCCAATAGTCTCATCCCGTGGCCAGTAGTCTCTGGCCTAAATGGAATCGTGATGCGGAATATATGATGGGACCTTTTTAACGATTTAAGCTTACTTTGAGCAGAACATAAATTATGCCAAATAGCCCATGTGCTGCTCCTAGCAGTTCCTTTCCTTTCCAGGTATAAATTAAGTGGGACCTTCTGTTCTTTACACATGGTTTCCCCGCTCTCACTATGGCAATAACCACATCTGTGATAATGTCCGGATCGATCAGATTTGGATAATGTTTGTTTATGTACAGAAGGGCCCATAAGTATCCGGCCCGGCCGCATACAACATCGCTAGCTGTGTCCATGGATGGTGCAGTTGCAGGCATTTTGAATGCTAGCAGCCTGAAATTAGCCAACTAATTGTAATCAGGCATCACCAAATGTATTTACGGGCCGATTAATAACCTACTTGCACAGATAATGAGCAACTTCAGCTTCACATCTACAGCCCTGTGAGACCATGTCACTGTACATTACAATAGTCAGTGCAAGCGGACCAGCATCACCAGCTATGAAGGACATGCGGCAGCCTTTAAGCTTCCTTAAACTGACTTCAAGAATAATGGCCGCTCGCTGCTTATAGCAAGTACAGTCAGATGACATTTCTCAAATTCTTTCCTTGAAGCCCCTACCTTCAGAAGTAGCTCTCTATCACAGTCTGTCATTTCAAAAGTCTTCGCCAGGTAAATATCTAAATAAGCCAAGCCTGAGGTTCCCGTGTAGATTGATCCGTTCATTTTCATGCCAAGTTTATTGGTTTGTTGCCGTTCATATTCAATCTGTTCCTGGAGAATTTCCATCCATATATCCGCGTATTCGCGTAGGTCACACCACGTCTGGCCGGCCAAGTGCCTCGCCTGGTGGACAATTCAGGCTGGAAGTGGCTATTTTTGCGAAGAAAATGATACAAACTTACCGTAGAGTACTTTTCAAGGCGGTTGGGAAAATAATTCTCCAATTCCACATGTGCCTCTGCCATACCACGTTCTTCAAGCAGAATAATTTAGGAAGCGAATCAATATACTGATTCATTTACAGAGGTATGTAACTGAGAATTAGACTGGTTACTTCTATAATTTTGCTCTCGAATCTTCAATATGAATATTCTATTGCTAGAACTTAAACTACTAATGCGGTAAGCTTACTCTCGCGGTGCCCATCGGGCTTACGCTGTCGCTGTCATGCAACTTTCAGTGAAAGCGAATTATTTGTTCTGCAAATTCGCTGTACATTTAAATTACACAGAACCATTTTCACTGCCTCTACACGGCTGCTGCAGCAACGAAAGCGCATCTGGATGTCCACATATATCAAGGATCAGCTCACTCCAGGAAGCTCAAATACGGGTCTTTTGCTGCTGACTCTGCTTTTACCCTTGAGTTTGAAGACGCACAATAGTTAACGTCACCATAAGAGATGTAATCTGTTAAAAAAAAATATGTAAAAATCAGTCCCTGTAGCTCTTAGTGATTAGCGCAACGGTTTCGGTTCGAGCTCACCTTGCCCAAAGCTGCAGCATTTAAAAGGAAAATTGATCCGACACAGAATTTGTTACGGTTGATATCCCGCAAAAATAATGCCACCCCAGATCTACCAAGTTTCAGAAGCCTTCCATGTTTAACTAACCAGCGTCTCCTCCGATTTGCCTGAGATGAAGTAAAATGTTTCAGAAAATCCATTGATTCCGAATTAACCAGTCGTTTCATTGCATAGTGACCCCACTTACCAGCACATTAATATCCACAGCAAGTTTACAAGCAACTCCCAGAACAATAACAAAGGTGAGAGTCGTGATAGTGTTTATGACTCCAGGAGTATTAAACATTTCCACGATATGGAGAGCATAATATGGCGTGCAGTATAGGACACAAATTGACACAGTGAATCCAAAAGCCTGGTTAAACGTACGAGTGATTTCTTTCTGGGCTTTAATAAGCTCTTCAACCTCATCCTCAGCCAATGTTTGGCTTTGTATGGCTCTGTCCAAGTCCCTTGCAATGTGATACATTGTAAGAATTGCACTTACGCCCAAAATGTCACCGCATAAATATATTGTGGCTTGCTGTGACAGGAGCAAAAATGCAAGGGCGACAGTTTCGTAACGCAGTGAACCCTCTGAGAGCCAGGCTGGAGGGAGCTCGAAGAGTACTTCGCCGGCCATTTGCAAAGCATCGTAATGAGACTGGAAACTCCAGTAGTAGAACCCAAAACGGAGAACGAAGAATGGGAAAAACATTGATAGATACCAACAGGCGAAACAGCCGAACCAAAAGGAGCGCTGTGAAGCAATACAATTATGAATTACAGGTATCTCAAGCAATAACGCCGCATTTTCTTGTACACTTACTCTGAAAGAAGCTGGCGAAGCTATAATTCTCAATGGTGAATCCTGCAAACGCTCCACAAACTCATGAAATTTTGACATTCTACAGTACATGGTATACTTGAATGGTATTTCAAATACGAAGAATGCTAATAACGTGAATAAGTTGAAGTAAAGTTCAACATTATGGGACGCCCTAATGTCCCGTACAAATACTCTCAAGTCCGCAAGAGAGATTGTTGTGCTGCTGATATTGAAAAATATCCAAAGCATCTATGTGGACCAAAATAAAGTATTTGTTCTATACATTTCGTGAATTATTTTTGGAACAGTAGTGCCTCTAGAATGTACTTAAAATTGTACTCGCCTTTCTCCTTGTCGACGTGCTTACAGCATACCGCTGGGTAACATGATCAAATTTAAGATAAAATGGAGTTGACTGGCAAATATGGGAGAGGAACATGGTGATTTCAAACCACTGAAGCCAGCTACATCGCGTTTGAAGCGCTATCCGGGCGTTATTCCCTTTAGCTTTAATACTGCGCCTAAATAAGGTGTTTTTGTCTACTTTTGAACTATTAGAATATTCTGCGAAAAAGTTTGTTCTTTCCATGTGGATTACTCCGTCGGTAGTTACCTCGGTTAGGGTCATGTTTTCGCTACCCAGTCACACTCACCAGAGCTGCTTGGTTAAAAAAAATTGGAAAGAAAATGGCCGAACAAATCACGGGAGCAACTTCTGCTTTGTGACTACTTGCTCACTTGCTCACCATGTACGCCAGTGCCTTGTGTATAATTTCAATATTAGTTATTACAAAGAGCTGCAGAATTCAATGATTATAATTAAATATTTGAGTAGGGTTTAACGAATCACTGATTGGTCAATTAATTATTTTAGTCACTGATTAAAGTGGCTTCAGGGCTTGCACGTGCTCAGTAGATAGCTAACTTGCAGGCGAATCCACAGCCAGTACATAACAATAATAATTTATTGCAAACGATCATCACTATTGACACAGTAGCCTCAATTAGTCTTGTATTCGTGGCCCTGAGACGGAAGCAGTTCCGTCCAGCTTTGGTATTCTACCAAGAGACGGCTACCGCAGAGAGCCTTCTGAGCATTGCAACGTGACGCTAACGAGGTGATAAAGCATTTATGATATTTGGAAAAAGGTAAAGTGAATGATTTGTCATCTGAAATTGGAGTGCATCAATTTTGCAAAAATGTATGCCTCGTGGACGGCACAATTCGTGAAAGTCCGTAAAACCAAATGCAAACGGGACGTCAAATTACATCACGGTTAAGGTCAAGCAGGGTGGAAAAAGGGCAATGTTGAACCGGGGGTCTGAAAAACTGTCACTAAACTCATGATGGTTTCCTGTATATTACTTTCGGCGCTGTGTACCAGGATTTCGTAATCTAAGTCCATTCAGACCAGAATACACATCTCAGCAAGCGCCGAACGGCGTAACTTCGTAGCGCATTCACCGATGACGGCCGTATAACGCGTGATGGGCCATTTTATTGCACCACATTACTGTTATTATTTCAGAGAGACATGCACCACATTATTGCTCATTGCAAAATGACTATTTTCTTTTGATGAACCCATCAGCAGTCTTAAAGCCGGCTATTTATGACTTTAGTTATTAACTGATGCGGTTCCAGGCAAATGATTGGCATGCATCGTAAAATCTCGATTGTTCCTTGTCCGCAGACCCAATTACATGAAATTATTCTGTATAGAGCAAATCATTTCAGTGTCAAGTGCATTCTAATGTGTAGTAACGCTGAATATGCTAAGCATATGTTGACCCCGTTTTCGGACTTCACAATCTGCTGCGTCAAGGTATCCAATTTATTTAATTTTTGTGGAAATGTCTACCATACTTTATTTCGGGAACCGTTTAATTTTTCTAGACTAGAATAGCTGCAGAGTGTTACGTCCTCTTGGATACAAAAAAATGATTTGGAGAATATTGCTGATGTCGTGCATTGTTTGCCATGGTTTGGCCAACACGAATAACAACACTGTATCAGAGAGTGCAGAATGCGACTCGCCTGAGGCAACGGGTGATGAAATGCCACCTCCACCACCTCCTCCGGGTCCTGGTCCACCACCATCACCTCCTGGGTCCAATGCAACTTCTCCAGAACCGATGCCGCCGTCATCATCTGATGGGTCTGGTTCAGCTCCTCCGGGACCCAGTTCGTCAACGTCATCTGCGGGTCACCAGCCACCTCCTCCTCCAGGATCTGGTTCCTCTCCTTCGCCCTCACAACATCCACCATCTAAACCGTCACATCCACCATCCAAGAAGCCGCAGACACCATCCAAACCGTTGCATCCACCGTCGTCTTCCCATTCATCAGGAGGAGCAAAAGATCAATATTGGTGTCCAGCCCGTGGTTGCAGTAGTAACGCAGACTGCGAAAAGTGCATCTGTCACATACGTTACGGGCTGTGCTTCTAAAGAATATGATTATGTTGATTTTTAAAATTCTGTAGAATAGTGCATAAATTCTTTCAACAAACCCATGACGCTCCAGCACTCGCAGCCATTCAATGCGTAACCAAACTTTAAGCAGCACTGGATAGTAATAAAGTTACATTCAATCTCTGTCGATAATTAAAATCATTGAGACTTTATTAAAATTCCAAGACTCTTGTGAATCTCATTTGAAGATACTTTCGTTTACTGAATAAATAGAATAAATTTTGTGCCTTCAATTTTTATGAGTGAGCAGTTTCGTATAAGAGATATTTTCAATAGATATGTCGGTTTTCATATGTTTAGAATATTGCTGTCATCCTGTGAAGTCTCATAAGTTACATAAAGTTTTGTCTCAAGGCATAGAGTTTACATGAAATACGATCAGAATCTTTAGGAAAACTTCTTAACTCATTAGCTTATTCTGAATTCAATAGAAGTACGTCTGGTCCAGGCGAACCGGGAGGAACACCGAGAACGTTACTTTAAAATCTAAACGATGAGAACAGCACTAAAGCGTGACTTTCACACTCGAACACACACAACAAAGCTGCACTAGTCTTACTAACTACATTACAAAAACAATGATTATTACACTACATATAAAAACTTTTCCTTAGCATTTACTGCGAGATGAATCACGCGGGCTCATATCAAAAACAAAAATAAATTAGGCTCGCATTATTATAGTATGATTGAACAAAAATTGTCACATATTTTCTCAAGTCACCAAACTCTTGTTAAGTAATATGATTCTCAATTTTTTCGGTGAGTATTGCAAACAATTGCTTTTGAGTTATCAAGTATATGAGTACAACAGTGAGCAAAACGACTTCCGCCGTCCGTACAAAAGATGCTCTGCAATGGGCAAAGGGTCTGTACATATTTACAGCATTAATTACATAAATTACGGACAATATGGGATTTTACAATTAAATAAATTAAACTTGTTACACAATAAACAACAAAAACAAGGAACTTAAACTGAAGTTTCTGAATTAACCCTTAATGTGAATTTATTATGCTTGGGATCCACAACTTGCTCAGTCAGATTGATATGAGGGAGGGCGCTGAAGGTAACGTAGAGGCTCACGTCTCCATTCCGCAGAAGGAAACTTGTATCGTTGGATATAGTCCGTGACACGGAGATGTCACTCACCAGAGCCCAGGAGACCACACTTCCTTCACGATTTGCCTGAAAGCATTAAAAAATTCACCATTACAATCCTTTCTGCACTACGCAATACATTGTCTACGGATTTCATTTCCTCACCTGAAGCACTGGCTGGTAAGAGAGGTATCTGTCAAGGAAAGCTCTGGGAGCAAGACCTAATCGAAGACATGTGGCCAAATGGTTGAGAACACTTTCGGCTGTATGCCATGGCTGTTGCCTCGTCGCCCTCAGATATTTCTGTAGCGGCTTGGCCAAAGATGGAAACACAGCTGCAGCTGCTTCCATTGCATCCAACGGTACAGCTGGACCTATTAAAATCACATGAAAAAATATACACCAAAGTTAGTCATAACTTATTACCCTCCACTTACTTTTAGCGCAGTTGAAATAAACAAATGTGTACAGAGCAGTAAGACCAGCATGTATTCTACCACCGTCACACAGAGATAAGAATCTCTTCATTGAGCATGCAATACGGGAAGCTAAAATTCTGTCACATCATTCCAGCCGTGGTCACTGTGGGATCTCAATCAAAAGAGTCCTCTTTGTCACCGTCACTGTTGTACACACAGATCTTGCAGCTATGCCATATCAACTTCCGAGTGGCTGCTACTCGTATGTAAAATACTAGTGGATCTCTAAATACAATGGCCCGCCTTATATACACTAAGGATACTACTCGGTACAGTAGGAGCTGTTTAATGTAACTGACTCAAAGGATAAATTTCCATATTTTTTCCCCTCTAACCAACAACCCCATCCGTCAAGTTTGAAAAGCTGCTGGGACCACTGTTTCCTGCCACTATAGCTACTCCTGAATCCCAGTGGAGAAATTAAAAAATGTCACATTAAGTCACTCTCTAGACATATGGACACCGCGCGTATGAAATATTCAATCATATCTGCCATCCTCCCTCCCTTTTTATAATATACACTCAATCACAAATTACTTTGCCAAAAACTAGTCATCTTCTAATAATCCTTTGAGATTATGCTCCTCTATCGCTTTACTCATTCATCTTCATCAGTGTAGCCATGATACCAATAATGGATTTTCCACTGAATTCTCAATGGGACTTCATGGCTGCTAATGGGATAATGCTACACACTCCATCAAAACTATATGCCCCCTTTTGCAAGCCTCCTGGGTCATACTTTGGCCTGCGTTTGAAGCTCATCAAATGTTGAAGTCAATGCAATTTTGGTGTAACTTCGACGTCGTTTGTGGTGTAAACTTATGAGAGGTGGGCCTATATAGGATAATCGTTTCAAAGCCGGGAAATTGATGCCTGCAATCACTAGCACGGTATTGCCGAGCCTTTTAAATCAGTCTATGTTGATAGGATTATGGGTCTAATTATTATTATTATTACCACCACAGTATGAAAACAGGCACCTGCCTCCGTGTCTTCTCTCTTGAGCTGACAGCTAATGACTTGCGAATTTAAATTTTACAACCCTGACGAACAATGTAAATTGCATACAATGTCTGTTCACAGCAGTCTGTGGACATGTATTTGTGTGACAGCCCATCCTCCAGCCGTAAAAATGTCCCATTATATGACAAAATCAGATGTAACAGATATCCATTACTTCATATAACAAATGTCACCTCACGATTGTAATGATTGTGGCTGCGGGATCGCCCGGGGCTACTTTACTACAACATCTGCTGTCCACTGCCTTTCTGTCTTTGCTAACTACACTAAGAACTCAATGACATGCCTTTTCATAACTATAGGGACCCATTAGACCACAAGTTTTACGAATAATCCCTAAAGATTTGGCCGGTAAGCTGCCATTATAGAGGGATTGCGTGATGATCGATACCCACACTGTCGGGGATAACTTATTCCCGTTCGTTCAATAAAATTAAGTTTCGGTTCGTAGCATTAGCTGACGCCATTGATAAATTTATTTTTCCTTTGGTACGCTTCAAGTGATACGGATAGCTCGCTTATGCAGTCGGTTATGTGCTGCATTCCTAATTACTCATTATCGTCACAATCCTCAAACTTTCAGAATGCGACAGCGATATTTCAGTCCCAAGTTCTCGTCCATTAATTAAACCTCCAGTTGGCTTGCAAGAAACGCCACAAAGAGCCTCCAACAGATCTCAATTCAGAGAAAGCCACAAAAATTTCTATAAAGCATGTAAGCTCCATGAAAAAAATCAGCAATAATGCACCCCACGTCTACAATAGAATCCCTCTACATTATAATCACTGTTTCAGCTCAGCGAAATCCAAAAGATTAAGGAACTGTTTAAGAAATGCTGACTCACACTACATAGTAGTAATACCCAAAAGACCAAGGAAACTCATGGGATATAATGTGCTACAATGTTTGCTGTGCATGAATGCATCAATTGAAATGATGGGCGAGCTATTTTTTCCTCTCCCTGCAAGCCCTTTATGATGATTATGTAGGCGGTCAAAATGTAATTTGCTTCATGTCATCGTCGTCATCCTCATCATCGTCATCATTTCGATTCCCAGTATATAACAACCATATTGCATCTTCATCATCACCATAACAATCACCGTCGTGTATTCTACCATGTAAAACTAGCTGTAGTAACATGGTCGTCACATCACATCATCTTCTTCTTCCCTATTCAAAAGTCTCCGCTTAGCGGTGGACAATATAATCAGTTTTTTAACCAATTTATAATTTAATTCACGCACACACATACACACATGATTTAAAAGTGGCAACTTGCTGATTGCATAGCGAAAAAGAATTTTCCCATATTGCTCCTCTATCATAATAATACTTGTTCACAGTGAATATAATAATGATAAAAAGTTGTACGAAAAAATCCGCTCATTATGGAAAGTCTTATGAGCTTTATAAAAAGCTAGAGGAGATGACTGATTTAATCTTTTAGGGCCAATCAAAAGTTCATTTACTGCTTCTTTAGGCTCGGCCACAGCAGTAATAATGACCATGATGCACACCTTTCTTATCGTAATTCTTCACAGAAATTCAATTTACGGCCTCTTAGTGGTGGTAATAACTTGGACAAAAACATACGTGAAAAACTTTTAGGAGATGTGCAAAGGGCTTTCATATGAAAAATAGACTAGAAAATTCATTCAATTTAATTAAACTGATTCAACTTTAATTAAAATCTCCATATTTAGCGACTCATGAGTACTCACAAAGTCCAATGGTCACTCATCACCCGCTTGCTCACTATTAAGGGAACAAAGATCATATGAATGGACACAGCTTCCATCTTTCCCATGTGTCCAACCCATACTTAAGAATATCTGCTAACTCAATCGCAATCTCGCTGGTTTCAGCAGCAAATACACATTCTCGTCTTGAAGATCATCATCATCATTTATAAAATGAGACAAGACACAGTATTCAACTTTTGTCACATTCAGAGCTCCGTCATCCATGAAACGATCAAACTTTACATACTTTAAGACATCTGCCACACGTTGTTGAACCTTGGTGAAAAAATAGATTGTAACTTCTTCCCCACACACATACAGAATATCACAATAAGCTCATGTATAGGATAAACTTTTAATGCAAAACACATGTGCACCACCATCACCATCATCATCATAATAAAAGCTCCCAGCAATTTTTTTAACAAGGTAAACACAGACGTGCCTTCCCTTCGTCTCGACTCACTGAATTCCACTCATCTCTTCTTCCCATACAGCACCCTTGGCTCTACTCTAATCATAGGAGCGTGTATAGTTTGTCGTCTATACGTGTGTGCAGCTGGATGAATGCAAGACTTTTTTTATGAATACTTTCCCTGTAACATTTCAAAAAGCCTACACACCAGCTCTCACTCTCTCTCCCTGTCTTCTGAACATCTTCCAGGAGGAGGAGGAACCAGTCAGTTTGATTCCATGAGCATTCCAAAAAGTTGCAATCACACATTATATATGTGCGTGTATTGCTTCAAGCTAAAATCCACGGTCCTTAATGATGATACACTGCACTTGACTGGCTGGTGCATACCAATACAGAGAATAGAGACTAGTATTTCAAAATATTAGCATTAGCTACAGCAATACTTTATGCACAGTGAACCTGACCGATGGTGATGGTGGTGTTAGTGCGTGTCCAAGTGACAGGTTACTATAGTGAGAAGACTCAAAGGACTATCATCTGCCTGGCGCTCAGCGTAAAATATATACTCTACCATCTTCTAATTTATTAATGATAGTCATTAATGCACTGGATTATTACACGCATGGAAGACACATGCTCCACTGGCCAGAAGAAGATGAGAGTGGGACGGTACAGGAATCTTGTTGGTGTTGTTATTGTTACTGAAGCATAAGAGAACTGTTTTTGCACTACTACTACCACTAATAATCTACAGACAAAGCTGGACATAATGAGAGTATTCATTATTATTAATACAACTAAGGATGCATATACCTTGCTCGTCCTGAAGTCTTTTGATGTGTGTGAAAGCTTCTTCAGCAGCAGTGATCAGTCTAGCTTTCCGTTTGCGAACACGTCGTTCAAATTCATGTTCTTCATAGAATCGTTCATTATGTGACATTCCACCTCGTCGACTGCTCATACGTCCCGTCTGTACATACAAACAAAAGAAAAATTTCAAAGTCAAATTCAGCATACAACAATGGCCAATAATATTAACAAGAATTTAACGCAATCTCTTTTGCGCCGCAGTTGCAATTAATTATTATGCAACTCTAGAACAATTCTATGGAAAAAGAAGTAAACTTTCGGTTGACTTGGAATTTTTAATGTCTCCAAAGCACAGTAATAATGCTTGTCTGTAGAGGAGCCTGGAAAGTACATAGTTACACGGAGCTAACGTCACTACACCCATTCCTATCACGATATACCGGCACTTTTTAACAATCTCATCCATAATTCAGAACGCGATCCGTCCATTAAGCCAATTACAATACACGAGCACACAACTCTATCAGTGTGAAAGTTGGTGCTGGAGAAGAAGAAGAAGTACTGCCGGGGAACATACATGCATTACCATAAAAATAATGCAAATAAATCGACGGGCTTTAGACAGTTCCAAGCCCTACGGTTTTGCTTTACAGTGAAGAGTGAAGCAATGAAGACTGCTACAGAAATCAGTCTGCCCGTCTCCGTCTTCTTTCCAATAACAACTTTGTTGGAAGGATTTAGACATGAAATTAAGTTCAATTAGATCAATTTCCAAGATCGATTGACTATAATACAAAAAGCACTCAATTTCCAAACAAGCCCCGCATTTTGTGCAAAGAATAAAAAAGACATTCCAAAATATGAAAATTGCGGGTTTCCTATCATCAATCCTCTTCCTCTTCTCCTCGTGTTACTACGTGTACAAAAAGTAAAACCAAAACGCAGACGGAGGCATCAAAGATCAAACTGACTCAAAGGCGGGCGTAAACAGCCCCGAGCTTGCTATAATGCCTAACCGGCAATTCTCTTGGTCATCATTATAGTCGTCCGTCTGAAACTTCATGTTTAAATATTATTCCTCCGCACTACTCCGTCCACCGTCAAGATTGAAACATTCTGCGTGGAAAGGAGCAACTTTATACTATGTGTAATGGATACCGTGCATAATAATACAAATTGATTTATTGCTCCATCTGAAGAGAAAAGACTTCTCATCTTTAAACCTGATCCCTCTTCTCCTGTCCATCCATCTCCAAAAAGCTCACCCATGGTCATTAAATCAACCAGGGCGGACCTGACAGATGGCTTGAATGAATCCCCACCACACCACCATCACCATCACTAGCTATAGAATGGAAGACCTCTTACAAAAGCCAAAACTACCAGCCCATTATCATCATTATATTCACAAATCATTACAGATCAACTCTTCCTTTCCCGTTGTTTGTTAAAAACACAACAAAAACCCAAAAGAAATTCTCCAACTGTTTACATATGTGGATAATAGTCTGACCAAAAACTACACCCCCTCTGCCCTTCATTCTCAAAAGCCATTTTCCAGGAATTTGGACTCCAAAATGACAGCGGTTCTCCATGCACCGTTCAACGGTTCAACCCACGATGCTGCTAACTAATGAAACAAATGTATTCGGAAGCCATTTCTCCACGTGTTCAGTCGCCGAATGGATCAAACTGCATGTAATTACGGTACAAAGTCGGATCCCTTTAGGCTCCATTATAATGCACTTTGAATGTGCGTACGCGTAGCTGATTAAAAACTAAATACGAGTTAATTATTGGGACTTAATAGAACGACAACAAGGGTAATGGCTTCCCTCTCATCAATTCTCGTGCAGCTTATTAGCGCGTGTTGTTGTTGCTCTCAAGTGAATCTTCAAGCTGACATGGGGAAATAGGCGAAAAAAATCCTCTTCCAATACAATGGAATCAAATAAACAGTTAATAATGACAATTCAACTATTCTTGTAATTTAGTATGCAAACAAATTCACAACAGTCTAACTATCTCAGGACCATTTTCCATATGCACATCATCCTCATCCTCTTCCCTCGTTGAAGCTAAATCCCTCCTGGCCATTCTCTCTGCATTATTACAAATTCAAATGTACATTTTTTATTGCAAAGATATATGAAAGACGATGAGAGAGAGTCTAAGATCCTCATCACGTTTCGTACAATTGGTTCCTTCTTGTTCTTCTTCTCTCCTGTATTCAACAAAAAGGCCCCTTAAAAGAGACTCATCCTCGGAACAGGAACATGAACAACGGAAATAATGGCCACCACATGTACAAACGAGTGAATGAATGCATCTGTGAAAAAACTGAGTAAAAACCGCACGAACAAAACAAGATCACGATCGTCATCATCATCATGTTATGTTGATAATGGCGACCAGAGGAAGAGGAGCAATCACATGGGTTTAAATTCATAAATACACACAGGTAACATGTGAACGGGAAAATCCGCATTAGGTCTCAACACTTTTGCATCACTTTTTTCACCAGAACTTCTTCACTTCTTTCTGATCTTATTCATTGAGAAAACGGAATGAGGATTTATTATAACGGAAGAGGACTTTTGGTTTAGTGGTGGTACTCCGTGTGATTTCTATACTGACAAGGATTTCCTCACGAATATTCCCCGTAGCAGTCCTGGTAAGTACATGAAGTTCCCATGGCAACGGCATGCTTTGAACTTGCACCCTCCTGTGGAATACTGATAAGCCAAGTAACGACGACCAAGAGATAGTGTGGAAGCCTATGGCAAAAGCCTAGGCAGTTGACTATTTATTACATGCCGACTTGTCACTCAAATAATATAGCTCCAGTGAGAAGTAATGTATACTAAAACCTGCTGAGAATTCCAAGAGGGAACTTGGTAAAAATTAGCCCAATTATGGCACCAGGTGAGCAGGCAGTTCACACTATACAAGACTGATTTAAAGGAGGAAATAATACATGCACTTGATTCCGAATAGTAATCATGATGACGATATAATGATGATCAGCGACCCAGTTCAAGTTACATATCATACACAGCAAGCAAGTTCATTTGCACAGCGGCGGTAGGGGGAAGAATATTGCGAGCTAAAAGCGTAACTTGGGGCCATAATTAAAAAAATTACTGTATTTTCAATGAATCGAGCAATAAATCAAGTGGGGAGAGTTCATAATATTATGCATGTTGAATTTCAATAGATTCCGCTTGTTGATTATTAAATCTCTTTGAAAAATATCATCGGCGAAAGGGCGCTTTTCTTCTTTTAAGTTTTCTTCGCACACAGTGCAGTTTAGCTATACTAAAGTTGATTTGTTGCCAAGCAGAGAAAGAGAATATATAATGGAAAGGAGGAACGATCTTTTCCCATAGAATACAAAATGGTGAGGCTAAGGGCAATAATAATACTGTGAATAGGGCGAGTTAAATGTCATAGTGTACTGACCGGTGTGAAGGATGAAGGAATGCCTTCAAAATCATAAAATTTGAAGGATGTAGCATTTGAATTATTAATGGAGCCATGTCGCTTCCTTAAGGGAGGTAGTCGGTCAAGATGGGGATTATATGCTGGAAACTCGGCATAATAATGCTGCAGGATCCATACGGCTGCACGCTGAATACTTAAACCACCTATGATCCATTGCTTGGAGACACCGTCAGGAGATCGAACTGCCGTTACCTGCAAGATAAAGGAAACAGCTGTTAAAATCATAACACGAACGCCTTACAGATCGATTAGCTCCCAATTTATTAGCTCCATAATAATACGTCTTCCGGCGTATAAATAAGCATGTCAGCTCAATGAAGGATTTATAACATGAGCGACAATGGAAGCTCAATCACCATAAAAAATCCGCAACAAGTGTGCTGCTGTTATCGACTGCCAAAAATTACAACTACCAACATCACCAACGAACTACCAATCAATCTGGCAACAAGTCATAAAAAGAAACTCGTAAAATGGCTTTCATTAACCCCCAGACGATTCTTACTTGAAATTGCGGTGAGATGTGTCTAATTTCCGTAAGTAGAACACCGAGGTAATGAATGGCTAGAAGACCATCTGCAAGACCACCGGCAAATGCCGTTGCCCCCACCAATGACAAGTCACCATCCTCTTCCGCTCGAACCTGCAATAATTATTAAACTCGTCATCATCATACAACAAGAACAACATCAACAGTAATAAAAATTCCATGCGTAAATTTATTTTTCTTCCCCTTAATTAACATTACACAGCAACTTCTTTCTCTTTCCACCTGAATTCAAGCAAAACGCTCCCCAAAATCTCTTTCTTTCACATACATTGCATGCCTGAAGGCTGAAAGCCAGTAGCTACAGACTCAGATGTGTATGTAATGATAATGGTGGATGACAGCAGCCGTACAAGGACCTCATAAAATTTTTTCAAATGACAAAACAATGTCAAAAATGATTACACAACCTCCTTCCGAGCCCAGCACTTTCTGTGGTTTTCAGCTTCTCAACAACAACAACGTCCGGCAGTGACTCTGCCGAAAAAGTAATTCTCCACTGCCATGACATATCTACGGCAGGAACAAGTTTATTACATCTGTATTAAGGCCCTTAATAAGGACTAATCATGATAATGATCCATCGTAAAATTGTCTGTTTGAAGTAGCAGCGGCGACAAGAACACGCTCAGCCTAATAATTCCTCACTCACTCTACTTTAAAGTACAGTAAGATCTACTTGAATGACGCCATGTTAGTCCCATTAGAGTGTTTGAACTTCCTCGCAAATTATGGCTCTAATTGGTTCTTTACGATGCGGCTTTTACGATTCAGAAACGCACCCAAAAAGTTAACCATCATGCGTATAGGTGAGTGAAATAAAGGCATCTACGAAATGGACTTACCCAATAGAAAAGCCAGAAAGTAAACGCAGCAAGGAAGGCGAAGAGAAGTGTAATGGCACGAAAGAAAAATATTCTTGGCATCGTCGCAGGGGATCCCCTCAAAAATATCGCCCAAATCGCTCCAAAAAGAGCTATTAACTTTATAGACAGAGTTAGGAGGAAGGCGTGGCATTCCGGACCACACTCGCGAACATTTGTGATGGGACGACTGGACGGAAATCCTACCCGGTGACCGACTACCATTAGCACTGGACTTAATGCTGCCACTGCTACGATACTCGCCCCCACCACGGAACCAATATATCTGCAAATACCCAAGAAAACAAATTCAAATTATAGGCCGAGCCAAGTAACCCATTTCTGTCGACCACCAGAGTTGCTAAGAAGCAGAAAAATACGGTACTTCCTTACCTTTGAAACCAACTTAAACTGACTACAGGATCCTGGTTCGGAGGCATGGTGGCCCATTTAATACTACCTGCAGTATTATTTCCAACAGGGGAATTCGATCGGTCCGAAGTATTTCCCGTGACTGCTGTCGCCGTGTCACCCCAACCGTCATCCTGCTGTTGTAGAAAAAAAATTACATTTCAATCACATCACTACTGCTAATTACACAAAAAACAATCACATCCTTCCCTTCTTCTTAGCTACTGTTATATTTAATTAGCACCACCAACTAACCACTGTACCTACACATCCACACCTGCTAAAGCTCACAGTTCTGTCTGACAACCCTAACAAGTAGCAACATGGGAGGCATGGTAACATTTCATCCGAACGTGTCAAAAGTTACTCTTGCAATAAAGTCAAATAATTATATATCTCCCTGCATCCTACACACTTGCGCGGCGGGTCAATGTAACAATTAAGAAATCCAAGCATTTTTGTTCATTGCAAAGACCCTCATTTAGACCCTGACTGGAATATTCAGTTCGCGTCAAGTCAACAATTATCCTAACCTACAGAGATTTGACTCTAGCCTGAATAGACATTGACGTATGTACTCCTCTTACTTGCACAGTGAACAGAAACAATAATTGTGAACCTACTACTGACAGACGCATATAACAAACTTGCTAATATTTTCAACAGCTGAGCAATAATAACATTAATTAAAGAGCAGGGGTAAACTGAAGGCGTTTAAATGCCATCTATATACATGATTCCATGAATAAATCATGGCTACAAAATATGTAAGAAAAATAATACTCCTGTAGTTGAAACACCATGTCGTCAACACTATCTCCCCATGCTTTTTATGATATTCCTGTGAAAAAGCATGTAGCTATGGCGGAGCAAAACCCAGTGTTGAGCTCTCGTTTAAATGCGTTCTTCTTTTTCTGTATAAATTATGCAAAGCAAGTTGGCGAAAACCATAATTACAATTACCATCCATTAACTTTTCTCCGTCTGTCTCTCTTTATGTTCCACTATCTAATTTTTCTTAAATTTTTTTGGCAGTTCTTAGTATAGTAGCAGTAGTATATAGAAGCAGTTGCTTATTGTTGCATACCTGAGGCAAAATTTGAACTTCAATGACTTCATGTCCATCACGTCCACCTCCACTTCGGTGGTGAAGATTATTATGGTGATTCTCTCCAACAGTATTGGGTGACATTTGCTCCATACTTATTTCAATCTCACTTCCATGACCACTTTCAGGCGTCTCTAGCAGAGGCTCTTCCCTCCTTGAACTCCGACCAGATCTACAAAAAGAGGTAGGAAAGAAAAACAGAGTTAGAAATACATCATCACGTCATTTTACCCTCTGTCTTATCAGATCTTGTCATCATCATGACCATTCTCAAAGCTTCATCACCGTTCCTTTCATATTATTATTATTATTAAATCTATTACTCAACGGATTGAAATCCTGCTGTCTTTTCACACTATTTTCTGTACACGCTGAAACAGTAACAAAGGAAACGCAAAAAACATGGCAAAATTGTCTATTCTGCTCCATTTTCAGCTCCTCACATTCCCACATAGCATTGAATAACTATTATTAAAATCAGGTTTCTGCACACACCAGCGTCATATGATTATTTTTAATTGAATTCACCAGCCAATTTTTCTATTCCTGATCCATATCAACTTTGCACTTGCGAATGCTATGCCAAGAAGACTCTTTCCGCCCCACACACAACTACACAGGAATCCATTCATGCATGCCTACAGGTGAATCATTATGAGGTCAGATACCAGATAAAGCTTTGATTTCATTAGAGGAAACCAGAGGAGTCAAAGTAAGAGGAAGAAGATTCCCGCAGTCCGAAATTACATTAAAAACAACACCGCCCATAACTGCCGCTACATGTAATAACTTTTCTCAGACAGCCATAAGCCCGACATATAGCATAGGTTTCATCGCATTAAAACAACACCATCATCTTATAACAACCCAGCGGGTCATTCCCTCTTTATCTCTCTCTCTCCCTTCCTCGATAGAATCTCATGACAAATTCCCCTTTGAATCATAAATCACAACATAAAGGATCCTAACGATTGCCAGGGCACGTCATAAAATGAAAGCCCCTGAAAAAAATCAAAACGATCTGTCGCGTCCTACTCTTCTGTCTGAAGCCTGCATGAACCTTACCGGTAATTCATCTACAATGCATGCAGTTAATTGTAACAACTAACATCAAAATGGCTAGAAAATTTTGCAATGTAATACTGCACACAAGCAATTACAGCAATCAGTGTGTTCCACAATAGTAATTTCACTGTCGTATCATCATACTCATACCCATAGTCCCGGCATGACATGACTGGTCTGTTACGAATTTTAAAACAGCCCCACAACAAAACACAAATGTTTAGCTCACGGGAGGATTATAAGAACAACAACAGCAACAAACGTAAAGATGAGGAAAGGTGGAAAAAACTCGCAAGTCAGGAATGCAACCAACAAGTTTTCATGCTCACCAACAACATCTTCTGAACCATCATCATCGCCATCATCGTGATTATCATGATACTAGCTATAGGAAGACCCCGTCAGTTAGTGCCAAAGTAAAAATTACTATACAAACTTACACGCATAACATGCTCCGTCCTAACATTATTATTAAACTTAATGATCATAAAAATAAAACTCAACTCTAGAGTATTTCACGTATAGCACAGGACAACAAACAAATCCTATATTATTATTCCAATCATCGTCATTATTATTATTATCACAAACACTCTTATTCCTCCTCCTGGTCACCCTTCTAATATTCCAACCATAGCTATGGCTATAGCTGATCGTGCTTTATCGAACTTTGGCATCATCATCATGATCTTCGTCGTCATCCCTTTATTATAATGTCTTTAATCATCATCCATAGCCGACCAACATGCATAGCACCCCATTACTACAAATATCATGGATCACGGCCCTTGGATAATGTTCTCATGTAACAGCAACCACAGCCTAACATCCTTCCCTCCTGCGCGATCAATCACTCTTCTTCCGAAGGACAGTTATTCCGTAGAGTTTGACCTTAACAATGGAAATAATTAATACAAACTGTACCCCTAACGAGCTAGTAATCAGTCTTAGGATTTTTTCAATTTACATTGAATTCTGTTTGCAATATGTCGTTGACGCATTAAGAATGAATGTGGTGAAGACGGGAAGGGATAAAATTTTTATGCGGACCTGCCATTGTTAAGGAGTCCTTTCGTGCATGTCCGTTTCACTGATGGACTGAAATGCAAAGAAAACAACATTACTGTTGTAGATCCAGCGAGCCATTACTCTTCCCTTGGTTGACATTTGCCACAAATGTTTGTATGTGTGTGGGTTATAAAATATTAAACAAGAAGGAACCACATAATTTAATATGCTCAGGTCGCAGGTCAATCTTCGTGGTCTTTGTAGCCTCTCATTATCATTGTAGTTACTTCGCAACCAATATGATACGTTAACCGAGTAGGTAAACCATGTTGCGCGATGGACCTACCGATATGGCAATATATTCGCACCTGTAATCAAACTTTTTGATAGTAGCCATTCAAGGTAAAAAGTGCATGGTAGGAGTGTGTACTTGACTCTTCACTGTGTCGCCGCCGCCGCTGCATAAGGTGGACTTTTGTGACGGTGATGAAGTAACAGCAGTTGCGGAGAACATAGGATCGTGGTGGCTGTTAAATTCTCCGTGACATCAAAACGAATGGAGAGAGAGGAGCCATGGGGTCAGGTATAGAAGAAGATGGGAGAGTTGGAAGAAGAAGAATCTCTTAACTTGGGGAGTGACAGTGAAAAAAATTCAAATTCGATACAGTCACACCAACTCTCATTTATTTCAACTGTTGTTATTAGAATGGCTCATGCAATATGCATTTTAAAATCCAATGCAAAGCATAACACACACACACAGTCACAGTTCCTCATAATATTCATCTGTGTAAGCAAAAATCTCTGCTCACTCATGATAACAATAATGGTAATGATGATGATTGCTATTTCTTCTTCTTCCTCTCATCTCACCCACAAAAGTTCAAGGGCTTGGCATCAACTTCACGCGTGTATATAAGCGCTTTCCACAAATTCAATAATGGAACATCCCATTAAGACTCTCCACGGTATTACAAATTTCTCGTGAATTATCTCAATTTTTTAATTCTATATCCTCTTCCCAAACTTACTTCTGTTTCATGCATATGCGCACACCAAGGGATGGACTCATTTCCAGAGAATGGATTTGGAAGAGGGAAACGACCGCAAATTCGGAATGATTGAATGCCTAATTTAATTGCCCTATCGAACCCGCCACTAACTACAGTAGCTCCCGGCTCCTGTTCCAAACGTGTATGCCCAATCATATAAAGCGACAGACTGTAAATAGCAAGTGTTTATGCTGATAAGAACTACTTTAACTACTAGCTTCCGGCACACACACAAACACAAACTGCTGGCCAGCATAACATAACAAACACTTAAAATGCGGGGCCATAAGCACCGCTTTCCTGGTAGTATCCAACGTGCCCGGAATATTTAAGTAGGCGACACTTCTTCTTTGGCAATAACAAAAATGTTCATAATCTCAAGGAAAATCTTTCAAGGATCATTCCATAACTTTTTGACAGGTGCATTCTCCCGCACATAGCTTTGTGCCTGTGTGAGTCGGTGATACTGGCTACGAAGGAACGAACATGCTACCGTGTGAAACTATTTTTTGTTGGTTTCCGTAAGATATATTTTTGTGAAACAACATAGTCAGTACAACGGCACCATAAACGTGTACATTTAGCTTGAAATAAAAGCCATAGACCTCCATCATGGACAAGTTATTTATTTCCCAGTTACGCTTGAAATGACAGTCATCTTTAGTAGCTCGTAGAGGGAGAGAGAGAAAGGGCAATCAAAATGGTACTGCTGGACGACCATCACGAACAACAATAATAATGAAATAATAACACTCTGTTACTGGGAAAAACAGAGCAATAATAACAACCCAAGACCTCAGCAGTACATGGGCATTATTGCCATGAACGAGTAAAAAAATCTAAGCGGTCCTCCAAAAATTCTTACTCTCAATCTCAATCTTCACTGCGGCTAAAGATATTGTGAGAGACACTTGTCAAGAGAAAATGACAACAAACGACTTGAATGTCACGATATTCTCATTCCACTCAACTCTACCCAGTCATTCCCGTCATCGTCCACTTGGGCTAATGTAACCCTAAAAAACAGAAAGTAGCTAAGGGGAGCGAGCGCAAGCTAAAAACGAGAGAGCTGAAATTACCCAATTTCAACTGGCATTCATCCCTCCATATGGCAAGAAGTCCTATATCAGTTTTAATTAAGCAATTTAATCAGTCTTCATCCATTCCACTACTACTCAAGACACACGCAAAGGTAAAAACGCATGCTTCTTGCTTCATCCTCATATAAGGATCCATTCAGACAGTATACGTCATTCTTATGAGTCGTAGGAAGGAGACGCATGGAAGTCATAATTGAAAAATTCTTCTTTCTTTCTTTCAGCGCGGAATTAAAGCGTGAATCTCATTAAATCCTCATAATCTTAGACGCTTAAAAACCTCCATCAAGCAAACTATGCATCATGATGGTCGTTCAGTTCAACTGGATCGTAAAATTTCTACTAGTGATGATGATGGCCCAGTGGAATGCTTATTTGCTATGGCAACCATAACAATAACTAACAACAACAGGTTCAGCATAGCATATAGCTTAATAGTACAATGCAATGCTGCTCTTCAAAGTCTGCAAACATTTACTACAAATGCCGACACAAAGGAACTTGTACATCCGAATCTCACCAGGAGGCTAACAGCGGCTTAAATTATTACAATAAAGTACACACAAAGTAAGAGTGAGTCAAGTTAAAAGTTACAACCCAGACGGAGTAATTACATACATAAGATAAACTCCACCACATTCAAGCTTCCACATTCCAACCAACAGCAAAAACGACCCTGCCTGCTATGAAGTTGTAACATATAAAAATGTGAGCAAGTTTGACATGATTTTCATCCTAAATTTATGTCCACCTCCGAGCTAGTAGTACTAGAAAGCCACCATGAGAACAAATGGCATTAACTCTAATTAGGAGACCAGTTGTCTAAAAATATCAAATATATAATTACACTACTATACCTCGCCCGTCCAGTCCTCCATGATGATATAACACACAAAGGCTATTACACACAGAAACAACAACTTTTACTACTTGGATCCAGTAGCAGCAGCAAACAACAATGATCAATATCAGCTTGTATATGGCAACAGTCTTTTAAACCACACAACAGGTTGCGTTCCACTTGGACGTAGAGAATATCTTCCGTGCGTATAAAAGCAACTAATTGTAAATTATAAGTTGGTAGCCAGTCCGTAATTAGGTAATATTTTAGTGGAAAGTTATTATTTCTTCGCAGCGCCCACTACCAACACGCGCTCCATGCTTGGTTATGTACATTCTTGCAAACTGTTTCTATAACTTCTCATAGCTGGTTGCCTCCTCCTTTGATGACAAGCTCCACATGGTTGTTCTTGTCCAAATTATAAACTCCGAGTGCCGCTTTACTGGACGCCGTTCGTCATCACCAGTATAAGTTACCACCACGAGTTACTATCCGCTAATCAGCACCACTACTGAATGTAAGAACAACGTGTATTTTTTTACGGACGGAAACACGAAAGAGCTGTTTTTCACAATAGAAATGAGATCCTACTATACCATGTATCAGGAGGAGCAAGTCCAGGAGTTTCTTTTGCAACAACTAACTGACTGACATGAGTGAGAGGAAGCCAGGACTACTACAAAAAAAAATTGAACGAGAGGCAAGATCCAAGTAGGAGTAGCCGCAGCAGCAGTTGTTGCTGTTGTTGTTTTATAAGGGAGAGAGAGTATAAGTTTCTGTAAGTTGTAGACAGTCTGTCTTCTATGGGAATATGAGGCATATAGAAGGTAGCTTAAGACAATATAAAAGATACTTGGGGCAATTTTTATATGTGTAGACACACACAGACCGTATATGAACAGTAGGAGGAAAGCTGGTTCTTTAGAAAAGATGGTCCGTGGGAATAATAATGAATGAGCTATGCCATGTGTGAAGGAAGGTGAAGAAGCCACAGGAGGAGAGAGGTAGACAGAAAGAGAGATAGAGAGAGAGAGAGTTAAAGGAAAACAACTTTACCTGTGGGAACGATGATTATGATGATGACTTCTATGATGATGCCGGCTGGGGAGCGACAAGGAGACACTGTTTCCAGTTCCACCACCACCGGAATTATTATGATGATTGCCGATATGATTACTCAGTCCACCGTTGGGGTTTATACTATTGTTTCCCCCAAGTGGAGTCGTCGCTGGTGTTGATATTGTTGTGGTGGCAACAGTAGAAGAGTTTATATTTACAGCATTAAGTCCATTACTGCCTCCCACGCCTACAATTAAGCCCGGTCCACCTGCTGGTATTCGACGAGATCGATTACTGATTTCGCTGAAACCACTTTTGAGTGACTCTGTGTCCATTCTTGGTATCCAAGCTCCTGGTGGACTCATGGACAACCTTGATAATTTCAATCACCTTTCCAACAACACTATCATACACATTCCGCACATTCATTCCCTCACTTTTAATTCAGAGTTTCAGGATCAACTTCTCGCTCACTCAAGTCAATCTCAGTTACACACAGCACGCCGTATACTACACAACCTTCGGCCTGACTGATTTACTCACTCGATCTCGCGTGTGTATTACGTGCCAATTGGACAACGCTCCAACGGCTAAATAGTAGATCAAGTCTGACCAGATACTTTACCGGTTCCTGGTCATGTTTTATGTAGATTTTGCCCCTCAGATTCTCCCTCACGGGAATGTAATCTCGGAACAATTATATTTCTATACACAAGAAGATTAGGCTCAAGGAACAAGAATGAACACAACTGCTGAAGGCCAAATGTTACTTTGAAGACGATTTTATATTCTAATATTAATGTTGTGTGGTCTCGTAATTCTTCCGGTTCGTTAGATATTCTCAAACATGGGTTGACAATGTATGTTCGTAGTCTTTTGCAAAACTGCTGGCTGCCTGACTGAGACCGGTACTGATGTCGCTGCGCTTCACGTTGATAAACTAAATGGTCCACATGAAAGAGCCTGTAACAAAGATAAATTAATGGTTAAAACACATGTGTAATATAATCATCCATCTTTCAACAATATATCCCATATTTTCTCCTTCATATCCTCCTCCTCCTCTATCACTACTACTTGAGCCATACAGATCATCATCAATCATTCAAATCGATTTCGTGGTAACAAAAACCTCCAGATTAACGAACGCATTATCCTAACTACACACAATGTTATGCCCTCCTAATGCAACTAGTTTTTTCTGCAAAATCTTTACCAACACACAAAAAACCATAGGAACCAACGGCAACAACAGGAACAAAACATAACTTTTACTCATCATCGTCATCATGGACAGGAACAATAATAATGTAGGAGCAGTAAATGTAATAAGAACCTGCTTAATCTGAGCGTGACAAAAAACAAACCGTAAAATTAACCTTTGACTGCAAAATGAACATACGGGAAACCACCAGCACTCAGTGGTTCGTTCGTTTTCATGTAAGGAAATCATAACTCGGAGACCAAATTATTCATTAAATAGCAAAATGAACTGCTGAGAAATGACCACTAACGAACTACGTTTATCATCTCGTAATCTGATTTCAATTCTCAGCGCGCACATCATTGTTGTGGTGAGGATACAATATGGCGCCCGGAAAAAACACTGCTGACTTTGAGTCCACATAAAAGTTCAGGGTGATAAAATTTTAATGCCAAACGAATCAAACCAGGATCCTGGGGAGTGTAAAGGTGTTGTTGAAATTAAACAATAGAGTTTGCATATTGAAATGATCATAGTGTGAAAATCATTAGGAAATCAAAGTCAGCTTTTCCCATAAGCAACAATATGAACCGGAATTGACAATAATGAGCCGTTCTGACTGGCCCCGGGCTTGGCGATAAGATTGTTGGGAGCACTACTGAAAATTCGAGCAGAAATTCAAGTTGGATTTATTAGCCAGCAAAAAAACCATAAAATGGACCTTCATCACTGTCTTTTGGCATTGATTACAAATTGCGATCAAACTTTATTGCCAAGAAGTAGCCATCATACGAAGAGGTAACATCATTTCATCGTATGACTTGGAACTTTTTAAGCCATGTTTTGCTGTTCGCTGTTCTTAAAATTTTCTACAACATGCAAAGGAGAGAGGATGTTTTGATAATAAAAACGGGTTGATTAAAAAATAAGACTTTTTTGGACCTTGGAGCAGGACGAATGCCAGTTTCCCCTGCAGTGAGTTAGCTGTCGAAATTATGGTCATTGTATGCACGCATGATAATGTATGTCCGGAAAGGAAGAAAATGATACGAAATTATGATGTTCTGATAAGAGAAGAAGATGGTAAGGTAATATTACGATGAGGCAAATCTCATGAGGATCTCCGAGCCCGTCAAAACAAGGCAGGTTAGATTTAATATTATTCGTATCTGTTTTTTTCAGATGCATTTTAAAACAAGGCCAAAACCAACCGAACGGGAGGTTTCATGATGAATAATTCTTGTAAATTCAAGGTGAGCTGTTTAAATCAAGAAATACATGACGTTGTTGTTCTGGTATCAGTGATTCTAATGAATTGCGTGGTTAATGCAACTGCCCTGCGGAAACGGTGAGTAATGTTAAATGTAAATGAATTGGATTTGACCTTTTTTTTACAAATTAAACAACATTTTATTCCATCAAAGTTGTGCTTCATCTGAACATATTGATTATAGCAGCAGCAGCACCTATATAGTGTTATTTAAATGCTATAAGAAAATTATTATGATGAGTTAGTAGTAGTAATTATTTATTCATTTGCAGCTTATCAAAAAGTCTTTGGGCGACGGAGCGCAGTTCCGATTCCAGGTCCACGTAAGGATATTCCGTAGATGCATTATTGGTAAGTTGTTCTATCGAATCCAGTTTTCGCTTTAATATACATCTAATTTCTGCCCTTTGTTTTTCAATTAGAGCTTCCGTCAATTCAAAAGGACTGTCGCCATTATTATGGTTTGCTGCGACTGGTTCGTCATCATCGTTTTCCTCGTCGTCGTCTCGATTTTCCCAGGAGATAATTATGTTCCATAGGAACTGGCAAATCATGAGATTGAGAGCAATGTCGTTTTTAGTCTCGAGTAGTTTTAATAGCAGGTCCAAACCATGTTGGCTAAGGAATTCATGTGATGCCCTTGAGTCCACTATTATATTCATGAGGACCCCTACAGTAGCACAAAGAAGCTCCTCTGAGTCTGCTTCATGCAGTGAAAGTAAGAGCTTGTCCACATGCTCGGCTGCAGCTTCCCTCACGACTGGATTCCTTGTCAAGTTTCCTAATACTTTCATCACCTCAGTCCGACCCTCAATATTTTTCCAGGTCAAATAGTCACACAGGTACTCGGCCGTTTGAACAGTATTAACATCTGTAGAGTTGTAATCCTTATAAAATGTTATGTTGTTCAGGGTTGAGATGACACAGATAAGGAGCTCGTCTGAGAATTCTTGATTCTTTAGCACAGTGTTAAGAATGTGACTTATTTCCGAATCCTCACTAAACTCTCGACCAATGTTCGGATTTAAGCTCCAGTTGGCTAAAATCCGGATTGACTTTATCAAAATGTCCTCGTTGAGGGGCGGTCTGTCCACGTAAAAGTTGATCAGGTGCAGGATCATGGGGTAGCAATTTGGCTCTTGGAATAGCTTGAGTCTCATGGACTCGCATTGGGCGAGGAGATTACCCAGGCAGTACGTCAGACGAACAACAACATCCTCCTTTGAATGCCACATTTGAATCATTTTAACGACACACGAAGTGAAACTTTCGTTGCTTGAAATTAATTGACAGCAAAGGCTGTCACCTGAGACCACACTCAAGATTCGGACAACATTGGAAAGTATATCCACGTCATCCACAGTCCAGCTTAAAGAATTACATAATTGATCCAACAAACCGCTGGTTACTACTTGATGTAGTGTTGATTCTTCCCCCACAACTGAGCGAAGGATCGATGTAAGTTGAAATACCCCATTGAAAATAGCCTCTGGAACTTTCTTGGGTCCCTTCTTATTGCTTCCAGTACCGAGGGTGAGTTCGTAATTCAAAAGTTTTAAGTGAAGTGTCATAATAGGAACTAAATTGAGTTCTACTATCCGTAATAGAACCTTCTTTTCCATACAAATAAACTTAAGGGTCCCATATCCATAAATCATGGACTCCGTTTGGGTCAGAGGGCATATTTGTCCGAAGGAGTCCATGAAGACATCCAAGTACTCCGTATCCTGTATGATTGGCCAATAATCTTTGGATCTGCTTGCCTTGAAGACCATTTTGAAAACAGTGGTCAGGTTGTTTCCCATTATTTTACAATGCAGCAGGACAAAGGATGCCCAGAATATGAGATCCTCGTCGTGTTGATTCCGTTCTACAATTTTAAAGATGAGGCGGAGAAGTCGGTGCTTTAACTCAGACTGTTCTTCAACTTCGGAAATGTGACCCTTGACACGTTGAAGGGCACATATAACTTCAGACTTCATTGGAGGTTCAGCGCTTGTAGGGTTTACCAACGAGCTCAGATGGTTTACAGCGCCAAGTAGCCCCTCATCATCGTCGCTTTCATTTTCTTCAGTTGTTGCTGAGCGATACATTCTTAGCCCCCCACTTGACTCACTTTTTGCTGACAACAATTTGAGTTTCGCCGTCACCTCATTAAGTCCCTTTTGCTGCTCCAGGTCAGTCCTATATTCCGGTGCAGGGAAGGACTTGTGTGCAGACGTACTCCTCAAGTCATGCTTCTGTCTGGACTTCAGTGGTGCCCCAAGTGCTGAATTGGCAGCTCTTGACAAAGTGCTTGAGGAAGATGAGCCAGGACGACTATCATCTTCATTCTCACCAAGGGACAGTCTTGAAAGTGTAATAGCACTCGGTGGTCTCTTCCTCGATGATACTCCCCACAATAGATCATTGTCGATAATGCCTGTCTTCGGTCTCTGCGTATAAACAGCCCGAATTCCACCAGGACCTGATGGCCCGGGTTGTACCATTGTGTCGAAGTACGATGACCCATCACCACTTCCAGGTGACACAGGAGACTTCAATCGTTTTGGCCCAACTGCTGACGACAATGGACTGTCACCCTGTCCACCGCTGACATTTCCAGCAGATGACAATCCCCCGACAGCATGCGGATATTTACCTCCATATGACAGTTGAAGTCTTGTCTCTTGAATAATTCTGGAGCAGGGCTTAATGTGAGCTGGAAGCTCATAGAAGGGACGGTCCGATTTCTCCTTACGTGCTTCACTCATTGTTGCTCAAGTAATTTCAATAGTTTCATTTTCTGCATAAGCAGCTAACTTTTTTTCTCTTTGGCCACTCCAAACTTTTTCGCACTTTTCCCAAGGAAGAAGAAAGAACGTTATGCTATTATTCCAATCTCAGTTCAGTTCACTTCCAAATTATTCCTTTCTTTCAAGCTTGTGTCAGTCTATTATAACTTTCTCCAACTTTTTTCAGTTCCGTGACAATTTATAGCCTGTTACCAAGTAAATGTCACAAGAAGTTTCACATTCGTTAACTTTGGCCTAATATGCAGTATACAGTAGTGCAGAATTTTTATTTGCGTTCTCTTAAATTACACTAAAAATGTCACAGGCTGAAAATGCTCGTTGAGTAAAAGTAGCTTCCTCTTTTCTCCTTTGCTACCCTCCGACTATTGACAAACTACTGAATATCGTCTGAGGACGACCTCACAGGTCGTCATAACAACCATTGACCAAACAGACAGTAATGATTTTATACGTTTCCAATAAATTCTTCCAGTCTGTATAACTTCACAAGCAGTTGCATATGCGGTGAGTGTATAGACCTGTGAGTAAGCATGTCGTAAGGCTGTAAAACAGAGCTTCGTCGTCATTCGCTCTCTCTCTCTGTCTCATTTTGCCTCTCTCTGCTGTCCCTCACCATGAATTGAACTGAAGGGAAAGCACAAAATAAGGTCATTTCTATGCTGGATATATATTGACTGGATTTTCACACTAATGCGTTCCTCATTGTATGCTTCCTTATGGGACCCATTATTAGACCCAAATAGTCCTCCATTAATGCACTTTTTGGGCCATTGTATGGAGAGCTCCTTCAAATAATTGACAGGCTTACTTTGCCTGATGAAAAAATTAGCGAACACAAGGGAGAACTAACAAACAGCATTCACAGGCGGAGAAGCAGGCGGGAGGGCTCCGAACAAATCCGCTCCTCTTTACAAAAACAAGAACCATTACAGCAGCATTGACAGAATTGCTTAAAATAATTGTAGTGGAAAGCAAAAAATAATGGCAGCATTATTCCAGATTATAGGATAGGATCCCACATAAAGTTACAAAGTTTAATCCGCTGGTTATATAAAATTCGGTATAAAAAACAGGTAAATCATCAACTCAACGCGGCCTTTCTTGTAACGATAATAATAATTCAGACAGTCGCATCCCGCATCATTTTAATTCGCCAATTTGGAAAGAATATATGCAGTCGTTTAGAGAGGACATTTGGCTATGAAATGAACCTGATTATCATTGTTGTTCTTGTGGTAAAGACTGCGGTGTATTAGCCTTTTAAAATCCTACGGATTAATTTTCCCATGAGTTTAACTCATATTTATTTCCGAATATGCAATCATCATGTGGACGATTACAAGAAAAGGGCTCTAACTTATAGGAACATTTTTCACAACAACACTTTAGCTACTCACTGGGCATTCACATTCTCCATAGTCACCGTCATCGTAGTCATCATCCTCATCTTCTTGAACATCATTGGCCGGCTTTTATGTATCGTTAATATGAGGGGATTCTATCTTGCAAGAAACAAGTTCTTCTGCGGGCAATTTAGTATGCAATGCAGGCAGACTGAAATTGCTAATTTAATTCCCATACTCATGGCTCATTATGGAACCACTTAGTATCACCAAGTAGAAGGCTACCTACAATCCAGGATTACTACTATATGCTTCAGCTACTTACTCATGCTCATAGACTAGACGATCACATTATAATAATAAAACCCAGTCGTAACCATGTTTATAGGAAGTCATATTCGAAAGTCTGCTGCTTCTTCACAAGACTACTCTAGTCTCTCAACTCACTGTGAACTTGTCCAACAATAAATTTAAAATTTACTGTAAAAATCTTCAAAGCCTTTCATACATAGCTATCCAATGCTCTTTTACATAATAATAAATGTGCCACCATATGTATCCCCTCGTGGAGTACCAATTTATCATCACGAAATGGAACCAAGATTCACACCACTTAAGATACATACAAGCATGAGAAAACCAGCAGCATTTCAGTTCGTTAAATAATTCACAACATACACTCACTGAGCGTCCCTACTCTTTCATTATCATTTCAAGCAGTCCTTTCACCATCGACTGTCGCAGCAAAACTCATAAATTTCTCCCTGAATGCATAGTTTCCTCAATCATCTTGCCTACTTAGACATCAAAGGTGTATTCTTGGCTGCAGTCCAACAGTTTACACTACAACCCGTATTGAAAACATGTCCAGGGAAATTGTTGGTGCTAAACATCTGGGTATTTTCATAACTCTGGCATTAGCAGCAATAATTTCTGTAGGATTTCATCATTCCTCACACAAACTTGCTGAAATCATGCTACTTTGGAAACGTCGTAAATTCAGACAGAAAACTTGAACCCTCCAATTACCGTCGGGGCCAAGATACATCCAATTTCTACTCCGAGCGGACCATAACCAGGTCAAAGTAATCACATAGATTTAGACGTCGCAGTAGCAACAGCAACAAAGCGGTAAAACTAATAAGAAAGCTGTGTATCAATTAATGAAAAAAGTCCGTTAACAGCAGCGGCTCTAATACGGAACCCGAAATCTTCCACGTGTACGCCAGATTATTAGACGTTTTGTTAAATTACAATGCGCTACACAGAGACAGTGAGCGTGTGGCCTACCGAAAGGCCTCTGTCTCCAAACTAGTAATCAAAAATGAATTAAGATAAAGGAAGAAAAGCCATAAAAATAAGCTTCTGGGAGCTTTATCTTTCTACACATAATTATTTACCACAATCCCTATCCCTGCTATCAATTCAATCCAGTTGCGACGTAAACCACCTACGTTGTGGACAAAACATAATAATGCTCACTGGTTTCTCCCGACAGGAGTATATACTACTCCTATCATCATTTATTACGATCCAATGGAATGTTAGCCCTTCCAAAAAACTAGCCTCGTTTCATGGCAACATAAAATCCGAAACAATAGTCCTCAAGAATTCTAGCCATTCACTCATTTAAATCCCATTTGAAATCCACGGAAGATGAAATCAAAGTCCCACACATGTGATCATAATAATGTAGCACCTGGAACAAGGGGCTGATCGAGTCAGCAGTAGCGGAATCTCATACAGTATTATAAGTCTGAATGACCAAGACAGGGTGATAGATTAGAGATAAAGGTCCATCTGATGAGTCTTGTTATGTAAATGCCCAGAGTCCATTTGAACAGCAACATTCCTGTGAAAATCATAAAGTTCACTGGACGACAGTCGTAAAAATGCTTGAAAATAGTGGCCACCGTGTATGGCTCCTGCAAGTCAGTTGCTAACTACTGCTGGCCATTTCATTCTCATAATAAGGTTCCCATGCTTTTTGACTTGGTAAAACTAATATTTATTTTATTGAAAATCTTCCCATGGAGATGACTACTCAAGGGTGACATGTTGGTATGTAAAGTGACGGCTTGGGAGAAGATGACAAGCGGATGAGAGAGACAGCATAGAGAGCCAAAAAGACTTGTCCTCACATTGTTACTCCTTTTATTAGTACTATTATCACCCAATCTTCATCATTCATTCACCTCTCTCTACTACTGAAAAAAATTCCTCGAAATATCACTTCAAAATAGCACCGCATACTACATACCACCACGCTCCAACTGAGCATTGCCCCTCAGAATAAGTAGTGAGCGTTTGAATAAAAACAAGAGAAAAATGACAATCTTTCCCCATCAATCAATCCTTCAAAAGCTGACCAAATATGGCAGAAGATGGAAATAAATGGGCTTTCATGTGCGTATGGAAAAATTCTGCGTACTTTCTCAATATATGATAAGAGACTCATGTCGTCGTAAGGGCTCTCTTCAAAAGTCATTCGCACTTCCTGACTCCTTATCAACACACAATAAGCTGTATAGCTGCACTCTCCAGTAGATAATTTTTAAGTGCTTGCTTACGTCAATGACCGCATTTGTTTCTCCTACGTATTGTGAAGAAAAAAGGGGTGCATTAGGTAGTAAAAAATGCCAAAAAACGCAGTGAGAGTAATAAATCGAACAGTGTCCATCTACTGTGTAAAATAATAGTGGCAAAAAGAGTCTTTTGGTGGTTCCTTCCTATCATCCTCAGTCCAAGCCTAAATGGATGAAATCCCCATAAATATGCAAATGAAAGCCACACCGTAGAATTAATCCAAAGTGCATACATTAATCTGATTAATACACGCAGGTGGAAAAAAATCAGAATGTATTCCAAGCGGGAGCATTTAGGCAGCTTTAAGGCTCGTTCTGCTCAAGAGGCTAACCCGACTGACTACTTCCTTTCCACCTCATGTCCTTTTTGCATTAGAACAAGAGGAGGAGGAAACCATTAGGAATTGTTTAAATCTTGGGACAAAAAATTGTAATCATCATGATGGCGGATGTGAAGTTGATGACAGGTGAGTTACCACAAGTCCTGCTGCCGTTCTGAAGCTATAGAACGCTATGAGACGGTGATTGAAATTGTAAGTCCTATCCGCAAGAAGCTTTCCTTAAGAAACACATGTGGTATTCCTGCAGTTTCGTCGGCGTACTACAAACATAGGCTTAGCTCGTAACTGTGTTAATAATGCACCTAAGCGCGCATGCTTTCATTAGTGCAGTTGACTAAACGCCTTAAACCTTCACCGACGTCATGACCCACTGCAGGAGTG
>JAQFYD010000013.1:0-60494 GCA_034694225.1 Bourletiella hortensis | reverse complement strand
GCTCTGATCACCGCGCCAGCCACGATCACCTACAACCAGCACGTATTTTTTTGCGATCACCTACAACCAGGCTGCCCAAGTCTTGATGGAAATTCTGTAGAAAACTGAAACATTCGTGTAGGGCACATGTTTTTTCAGCAAAAAACCCAACTCATCAAGCAGCTTCTTTTCCAGGTATCTTTTGATGAGAAGCGCTGGTTCTACGAATGGATGTAAGATGATATAACTAACTAAACCATGTGTTAAACCATGAGATTGAATAAGCTGCCGCAGTAATGAAGCCGCAATAGGAAATGGAAGAAGCTCCGTTCAGGATGGATTACAATCTATTAACACGAGGCCTGGAGCATGTGGACCTGTTGCTATGCCTTTCCTAAACTATATTTTCCTTCCCACATGAACATATAATCCAATTTCCCAAGGAGACATTGAGCCGCTTGAGGACTTTGTGTAGGCACAGAATAATGGAAACATGAAAATGTCATACGAAAGGATCATCATCATCTTATCTTCTAAGTGTTCATCCATCCTGTGCAATATCCTGATGATCATCAGTAGAATCAGGAGAAATTAGATCCTCACTCAACCCTTTTCACCTTGCTCCTTAAGCTTTCAATATTGTTGTTGTTGCCAAAGGAGGAAAACGAGTGGGTTACATTATTGATTCATTTCAAGGATTTTTTGTTGACAAGAAATGCTCGCCGTTATCCTGATGATGATCCTTGGTCTAAAATTTCCTCTCATTTAGTCGTGGAAATTGTAATAAAAAATAACGCAAGTGAGCGTACAAAGTGTGGCAGTCGATAGCTGCATTGCATTAAAATCAGTCGCTCGTTGCTTCCGTTAGCTATCAATAATGGAAGGACCGCATCCGGGAAATGGGTTTTGTTTCAGCGTTTAGCTATTCTGTTATCATAGTGCTCAGCTCGTCTCCACGTGTGGGCGTGAATCTATGGGGATTGGCATTAAAACCTCGTTGTTAATAACGAAGATGATTTGGGGCTGGAGGCGTGAATTTGAACGAGTAAAATACGAATGAATATCAACTGTTTATTACAACTAAGGCAGCGATTATTGCTCCTCTGAATCCCTGTGCAAATGGAAGGATTTCCAGCATATTTTTCTGATGATTTTGTGCGTCTTTTAACGAATTCAAGGTCATGCTATGAGACATAATTATCACACGTTTTCCACCAATTTCTCCTTCATTTCCATTTGTTGCTGACGTATAGAGGAATTTCTCTTTTTATCATCCTCCTCGCCATCATCGCCCTCGTCGTCGTCATCTGCGGAAATTTATTCTTCTGCTTCTTCTTGTTCCTGTCATCCTGATTATCATGATGAAGATTATGATGACGATGATTGCTAACAAAGAGAGATGAAAAATCCAAGAGGAGATTTCCTTTTTTGTGAATTATGGAAATTAGAATGTATGTGTGTTCGGAACAAGGGGAAGAAGAAGAGGAAGAAAATGGTACTAAAGAAGTTTTCAATCTGGGATGATTAAAGGATCCTTACTTCTTTCTTGTTCGTCATCATCATCATGTCATTGGACGAAGGAAGATTTCCAGTCCAGCTACTTGAACATCTCGTCAGCCATTAACTTTTCATGAATTATTGGCAAATGATCTCATAATGATAATTTCTTCCTTCACCTCCCATCCTGCCCGACATATTGCTCAGTCCTTTTTTGTCATTCTTTCCACATACTCCGTTTCTTTTAGATTCTGAAAGAGGAAGGAAGGGAAGGTGGAAACGTATGAGGTGATGTGAGATTATTGAAGCTATTTAGATCTGCCAGCCAGCTTGCTCTAATAACCCAAAAGATGTGGATGATGGGAGCAGCTTATACACATTTCTATTCACTTTCTTTACTTTACTTTCTCCTTGGCTCATTCACCTCTATTTTTTTCGTCTCCAATCAATTTCCTCTGAACACTAAAGCAGAAAGAGAAAGTCTTTGCTCATATAGCCACACGCACGAATGCCGCTTGCTGCGGATATTGGAGGACGAGGACGGGAAAAGGGAAAGTTCTTGTTGTGTACTCTGCATTTCACTCCAAATAAGATGAGGGACGATTTAGTGAAAATACGCCAAGGGAATGAGACATGCTGGGAACATGTGTTTTTCGTCCCAATCCCAATGCATTACGTACTTGCTGTGTGTGCATTCAGTCAATACAAGAAAAATACGAGGGCAGCAATAATAACATGAAAGGAGATGATTCATGAATGAGCAAGACGAATTTCAAAAAGTTTTCAGCACTACTGAGTCCATCCTGCCTTCATCCACTCCTTCGACCAATAAAGTATCCATTTTGTATTATTCCATTTTCTAAATCCAGGATTGAACAGCTTACTCCGCCGATAGCGAGCGATCATCCTTCATTTACTCCGTGTGTCACTGACAGTGTTGGTAATCCACCATTTTTTCAGGATTTGGATTTGGAATTGGAATTGCTTTACTCAAAGTCCGGGATTGAAATATGGAATAGGGAATGTAAAAGTGTTTCGACTGGATTGGATTGCGGAATTGGAATTTATTTGTTTGTGCTAGCGGATTATGGAATGGGAATATAATCTTAAAATCCAAAGCATCAGTGGAATAGGATTTTTGAGTAACATTGTGCGATCTTAAAAACACAGGAACTCTTTCAAAAACTGAGGAAACGAAAAAATCGGGAGCTTGTAGATCAGCGTAGAGTTAGCACCATGCAAAATCTCGCCTAAATTTTGCAAATGATGCTATAATTTTAAAGGAAGATGATAACGTGGTACAAATCTTCGAGTAACCCAAGCATGTTTCCAGCCGGATTCAATGTAAGGTTGTGCAAATAAGAGTTTATCTAATGAGGCACGAGTGTTCTGGAAATTTTTTGGACGAATATGCTCTAAAATCCTAGGTATTTGGCCCAAAATCTCTTCCCCAGAATCCCAAATTCCGTACCTGAGGGATTCCGGAATGCAGGTACACGTTTGAGGGGAATATGATTTGGAATTGGAATACGTTGAGGTCAAATCCAGCGGGAATATGGAATGGGGATTTTCTCAAAGTGTTGATGTAGGATTTGGAATGGGATTGGATTAATCCAATCCTCCTGTGGATTGCAATCCCACTCCGGATTTCACGTGGATTACCAACACTGGTAGTTCCCTCAAGTGCAGTCAAGTGGTGTCAATGACAAATCAATATTCTTTCTCACAAAGGAACAACTGAACCGATAGGATGTGCTATTAAAGAATTTGGATACAAAAATAAATACAAAGGGCTAGATGATGTAATTATTATTCATTTATTTATATTGACAAATAACTCTTGGTTTTTTAATTAAATCGTCATCAGGATCACAGTTTCGGTAAATATGTTTGGCAATAAATAATAATTATTATTATTATCTTAGGAAGGGTGCACGTTTTTAGGAATTATTTTATTTTCAGGCCTAGAATTATGAAGCTCGATCGACTTTGATGATGACGATTTTTGGTGATAAACAGCGGCGTTGTTGGGAAGTGAAGGAGGATGGAGGACGAGTAAAGGTACAAGAATAGAGATACTATTATTGTGGAAGAAAAATGGATCTAAAAATGGCGAACGTCGCAGGACTCTATGCGCCCTACGGAGCGCTGCTCGTCCGCGCTAAGCACAGAAGTCTCCCTTCTTCGGGCAGTACAACTTGAATAGTAAAATCGTCGTACATAATTTCCATAAATCATGGGGTTGAGGCAGGAGTTGGACACGGCCATTGTGAAAAATGCCTCCTGAACCCGCCCGTCCACAACTTGTGCGCTTTCATAGTCCAGGGTATACCTACGAAGGAGAAAATACAAGGAACATTATCATTATGGAATCATGGAAAGGCTCTTTTTGGTCTGGCGGCACTCATCGTTTGAAGAACCACAAGGTTAGTGAGTAAGGAGGATTGTATTTGGGGAAAGCAAAGAGATGACATGCTGATGGGATGGATACGAGTAAGTAGCTAATAATGAGGGAATTAGTACCAGAGTGTTATGGCAACGTAAGGTGTCCAACAGATGACAAAAACGGTGATGATGAGCATAGTGAGGAAGAAAGCCTGCCGGCGACTTCGATTGATATTACATGTGTCACTCATCCTAAGAAATTGACTTCCGCGTCGGAAACTTGAGCCACCCCTGGTGGCCATTATGTTCACAGTAGTGGCACAAGATTGACCCGATGGATTATTGGGAGTTACTCCTCCAACTACTGCTGTTGCTACTTCTCCTCCTCCTCCGCCACCGCCGCCATTACTCAAATTATTGTGACCATGATTAATGGACGTAGTTTCCCTTGCAAAAATTCGTTTGAGAAGAATTCTACTGGTAACCATGAGCCCTTCTGACGGATCCGTTGGGGATTGAATGCCTGTCGTCACGGCGGACCTGCTAATTCTTTGTTGTAGAATGCGACGCTGAAACTCGGTGGCTGTTTGGTGATCACGGGAGCGACGGCTAACTTTGATGAGAACACCGACGTACGTGAAGAGAATAACTGTGAGGGGAGCAAAGTACATGGCCGAGACGGACATCATGTTGTACAGAAATCCGTCTTCTGGCGAATCGAAGAAATCGAAGGTTGCGCATTGCTCCACGTTCCCTATTCTTCTAACGCTGTACACGATGCACTGCGGAGACAGTCAAAGAAAGAATGAATGAAAGACAAGTTATAATAGGACAGGATTGAATTACGAGGGAAATTGCTGATAAATTCTCATTGGAATTTCCCCCCTGTCGTAGTTTCTTCTTCTTCTCCTTTCCTGCCTACACCATTCATTCATCCCTTTGCAAATAGCATGAGAACAAACCTCCAAACCTTCACAGCAGATATCTTTCCACAGTTTCTCCCTTTATCTGAAGGAATTTAAAATGAAATCTCATGAGTCTGTCGTTCCAATTCTTAGAATTTTTCTCCTCTCCATCCGCCATGCACGATCCTTATTCTGGGAGAGGTAGGCTTTTCTTTCACGACCTGCATTTATTTCCATTTCGCAAACTGCCCTGTAATCAACGTGACGGAATCAGTTTTTATGACTAGTCCAACAACAATAATTTTCCGACCTCTAACAATCAGCCCAAGTGACATGGGAATGAAAGAAAAACCTATTCAAAACTTGCTTTTTCGGCTCGCACCCAAGGTCCCTCAACAAACCAAATTATTGACTTTGAGAGCTTTGGAAATGGCCTCATTCCTTCGTCGTTTTCCTGAGCAGATTTGGACTTCTTGTGAAGAGGTAGAAAAATCAGCGGACCATGTGGTTCTGTAAGCACAGCTTGAAATACACGTCCCTTTGTGCCTTGGATCAAGTTATTACATTTGGAACCCTTTTAAAAATAGTGCTCTCAGGCCATGCGTTTTTTCACAGTCTCCAGTAACGTTCCGCAAGTTAAGGTGGCCAGTTGCGTGCCTAGAGTTCAAAGAAGCCAACAGCAGACTGTACCTTGCCAGCTTTTCATCCAACAATGACTTTGAGACACTAATTTGTGTGGACCCATAACAATTTGTTTATGGCCATCAGCCGTCTTAGCTCTTCCAGCTGATAATAATGTAAATTTCAATCAGTGTGTTATCGGTTATACTACAAGGCACATCTCCTGTGTAATATTAGCTAGTTAAACGGAATAAACCAGACACTCGTGAACCACGAAACATACAATTAATTACAAGGTCTAGTTCTTCATAAAACCAACACGATCTCAAACATCTCACATAGTGCTTTACCAGATACGCCCAAAAGTCACAGTATCAACTTGAAACATGATAGCTAAACCATGTCATCCTCTTAGCCTGTTTATGCAAATTTGTCCCCACACCCGGGATTTACCCCCCACAGATAAGTCGCTTGGACCCCTAATTAGGTCACCACCGACTTTGAGCTCTTCGTATCCCCAAACATTGACGAAAACCAGCTTTTCGTCCAACATTTTTATCCTACCAGCTTACCTACAGGACCGAGCCGTCCATGCCCCACAGAAGAAATAATTGAGGACGATAATCCCACAGCCTGGAGATGGAAATCAAGTAGTAGTGGAATACACGTGGGAAGTGGAACAGCTTGGAGATTTGACTGGAAGCTACTGCTGTCACAACTTGGGAGGTCGTCATTACATGCTCCTAAATTCATTCTTCTGTGGGAATTGTCAGTTGATATATCCGTTAGGAATACACTGCTGCTCCTGCCGTCGCTACAAGTCGGCTTACTGGCTTCCAAATGTTAAGCTATTAAGAAATAATAATGCTCCTGCTGTCAATCTGATTTGCCAAGCGCTCGTGCAAAATTGTTTTTGCTCTGCAAAAGGAAACTTTTTGCAAGTTGCGCGGCCTTTGAGATAACTTACTAATTCGCCTAAGAAAAGTTGTACGAGTTTGAGAGCGAAAATGTAAAATTAAATTTTTCAAGTTTGTTGTGAGCATAAATAAGTCAAGTTTAAGGCACTCCACAGGCTATTAATTATTCCATCATGAACATCTTCAACAGAGTTTCACACTCCACCGCGAGTTCAACTATGTAGTTCATGTCTTTATCTAAATGTTCAAAGTTGTGGGAGTTTGATGGACTAAACGGTGCGAAATGGGAAGGCTCGGAGAAATTGTGAACTGAATACTGAACTTGGAAGCAGGTGAAAGCTTTGTAATGGGGCAGAGGTGAAAGAAGTAAATCCATGCCTGAGACTACCTATAGGTAGCAGTTTCTCTCTTCCTGTCATTCTCGCCCTTTCTTTGTAGATATTTATTAGACTTTGCAAATTGTGCTATACATATGGTTCGGACAATGCAAACACATCCTGTTTAGTACCAACATACAGCCCACCTTTCCAAACTTGTTATCCTATTAAAATTCATTAGTCGAGTATCATTGCCCGTGGGAACTGATACCCCAACGAGCCAGGGTTTCAGTAGCTGCAGCTTCAAGTAAAGTCCTGTTGTTTCACCCATCAAAGTCAATTTCAAGTGAATAAATAAACAATACTGTAGGCTGAGGTAGGCTTGCCGATGGGTAGTCCATCGCTGTGGGCGGAACTGATATAATGCTACTTCCGCAGGTAGTGGTGGTGGCAACAAAGGCAGCATTATCAATTGAGTAAACAGGTGGTAGTGATTGTAACTATAGACAAGGATTGAAACCTTTGGGGCATTGCTGGCGAAAATATATAATTTGATCCCATCCCGAGCTAGTACTTCCGTTTCCAGCCCATGGTCGGTCGGTCTACTACTTGATGAATTCCATTGATGCGTACATAACAATAAGTCGACGAACATTCCGAAACCATGACTCTCAGAGGCTAACGAGAAGGGGCAGAAAATATGTTTACTTTGCAGCTGGATTTAGAGGATAACATTATGGATGCTCATAGAGGCTAATGCAAACTCAACTCAATTCACTACTGAAATCTCAAGTTTTCTTTGCAAAAAAGGAAAATTCACTTAAGTTTCACATTAAACATTAATTTATTCACTCAATGTTTAAACTTTGTATCCCTCACTATCGCGGCAATTCAGTGGGGTTGGTGAGAACGTGGGAACCATTGAAGGGATTCGTACTGGGAAGAGGAGTGAATTTTGCAGTTGTAAAAACCCTCCGCTCCTTTACATGCACAACTCTGTCAAAGTTTTTCCCGTCAATGCTCTCACTTCTTAATTTCTCCTAATATGGAATTTGAGAGCATAAGCTGGAAATAATAATGATTGCCCAAATGTGAAAATTTGTGTGAACTCACATATGTTCACGAGGAGCTTATTGGCTGACTTACTATGAAAAGTGAAGCCCTTGAGGGCAATTACGGGACAATTAAGGAATCCTCTGCAGCCTAAAATAGGCTCAAAGAAACTTACAGCGACATATGACAACATCTGATGTTTAAAGTGTGAAGGATATATACACAAGCTTTCGGAATTCTCCTTCGCCGTCTACACTCCTCTTATGACAACCAAGGAGGAGAAAGTCATGAAAAATTTGTTTCACGCTTCACTTTCTTTCTTCTTCTTCGTCTCTCTCCTCTCCTCACCAATGTTTGTCTTGTTCTATGATGACAAAATGAAAAGTCGTGACGCATGCTGCCGCCACACATCTGAACGGAATCCTTTTCTTCCCAACCACAACTTACTCAACGTGCGATCATTCTGTTTGAGGGCATGGAAAAACATGGTCCACTTGCTATAGAAAAACAGATATTTTTTCCCGGACATACAGCTTCACCGCTCAAAAGTTTTCCTCTTCTTCTTCTTTCCCGTAATCATACTTTCATTTTATCCAATTTCCGCCATTTTAAAAATCTCCATGCCCTCCCTTTCCTAACACTTTTGCTCACACATTGCTTTAATTCGTCTCTGAGTGTTCAGTGTCGAATGAAAGTAAGTAGTGTTGGAGGACACTGTGCTGCAGCTAAGGATCAATGTTCCACGTCGAGCTATACATTTGAGTGAGCTGGTTGGTATAACAATTCCATACAGCAGGTGGTATAATATAGGAGTAAGTGTAGCATATGGAGCACATAATGCCACACATATGCTTCACATGAAAACTTTTCCAGGCTGGCCGACCGACCGAGTCACTTGATATTTCCCCGCTGCTGCTATTATTGTGAATGTTGAGCTGGGAAAGTTGTGCATAATCTCGTTATTCTGATCACAAAAGCGTCATCCTCGTCATCCATATTGATGAATAGCTAACTCTTCCTCTGCTTCTTCTTGTGTTCTTCCTTAAAAGGAGAACAGCTTTTGCTTCTTGGCCTCATTTAAATAGTGCTGTACGAGCCATTTCTATCACATTCCTTCACACGTGCCCATTCTGTGACCAGGCAAACGTAATGATGGAGAGCTCAAGTCCTCATCTTCTTCTTAATACTCCGTCAGAATTTTCTCTGCTCCATTCCAATTATATCTAACGTTGTTTCATCATGTTCAATTTGAAAGGCGTTAATGTAGGTGAATAAGTGTCGGATGAGGTACTCGTAATAATAAACTGTAAAGACGACCTTTGTGAGCGAATTAAACAAATGAGGCCAAGAATTAAAGGAGGATTACGTAGCTAAGTAAGTACGATAGAGAGGAGGAATACATCATGTACTATACAAGTCCCTCGCTCTACAAACCCACTCGCTCCATCCATATTCTATGAAGCATATTATCTTTTATTTCACTCTCCCTCCTATCAACATATGGTCCACTTTGTCATTACTACAAACTCATGCTGTACATTGTTATACTTCAGTGACTATAGAACTCTCTGCATTACGGACAAATCTTTGGTGTTACCGATAAGCTTTCAATTGGATCGTGATGACGGGGTAAATGAATAAATGGAAGCTGTTGTCAACTGAGAAGGACAAAGAGTTTAGGACCCTCGATGGGTCCTTATAGAATTGTCCATCTGTCACATTTTTGTAGCCAAGCAAACCCAAACCTATTTTTCACCGATACTAGCGAGTTTGGCCTGAAAATGATCGCCATCGGCTGCTTTTGCGCCCCGGAGCTTTTAGTCTCTATACCGCTGGTCCGGTGGCTGTGGTAACTGAATAACTAACAAATAACCTTAGTGTAACGAGAAGTGGGTCTTAATGTGCAGCTTTGAGAGATCGTAACATCATTGGCCTACAGTGGATGCAGACCAATGATTTTGACAATGAAGAGCTCGTGAACCGAGCTTCATTTCTACTTGGGAATATGACGGTACCCACCGTTTACACTCAGAAAGATAGACAGGAGAGGCCGTTGCCAACTGTAGAAGCTTGAAAAGAGTCCATCGAGGGTCCATAATACACTGAGCTAAACTCCGTGGAGCCAAAGCCTCCAGGTCCACTGGACTGGCACTTGTAAGGTATGGGGATAGAATCCAACTTGGCGCGGTGTCAGTACGGGGTTGGTTACTCATGCCCTGCGTTGGACTTCGAGTACGTGGGGGGCGCAACCCCCTCAGATGGGTAGTCACCAGTCCGCTGATAAGAAAGGGTTAAGGGGACGATGTGCAAGGGAAGTTTCGAGATGGAGGCTTAAGTGTAGAGGAGGCACCTGGGAGAAAGGTCCTAAAGCAGGTGGCGGGTATGAAGGCCGTTCATGGCAACCAGAGATGTGACCCTGGGCCAATTTTCTAGCCCGCTGTAAAATCTATAATGTCGAAAGCCCGCCCGTAAAGGCCCGATACCCGAAGCAGCACGCTACGGGCCCCCGCGGGCGACCCCTGAAGCCCACGGCCCGCCCGTAGCCCCCCGCGGGCTCAGTTACTACTCAAAATTCAGTGTGTTGCCTAATAGACGCTAGCCATGAGAAGTGCTGGTGCCACCTGTCCACTCGCCCTTGATGGTCAAGTACACTGGACGCTATGTCGAGTAGAGAGCGTAGCTGACAGTCCCTGTTTTAGCAAAAACGGGCCATTTTATCCGTTTTAGAGCGAAAATGAAAAATGAATGCTCAGACCAGCTTCCACGGGTACCGGTGGCCCGTAAATTCTGTGTCTGGCACGCGCGGCGCGAAATGTAGGGCTTACGGGCTGCCCGAAACCCGCTTGCTGTTATTTTAAGGGTGGAATGGGCCGACCCATTCCACCCTTGCCCGGGGGTCGGGTTAGCCCGCGGGCATGCCTCACGGGTCACATCTCTGATGGCAACTGTGAAGAGCACTTGCCTTAGCGGACACCCTACTCGCGGGCTTGGGGGTAAGCTCTATAGGAAAGGATTTCCCCGCCATGAAGAGTGCAGATTTAGCCGTAACAACTTTGAGTCTCCGGTCTGTCCACTGCGATGGGGTTTGCAATGCCTCAGCAGGTCCGCAAGGACGCCCCAAATACAATACAATGAAAACTACGTGGGTTTAAATTTTAGATCTTTAAATGTATAAATACTTGCTCCTTATAAAAGAACCAGTTGGAAAGCCAATTCGGGTGAGCTAATGTCTCTAGCAACAATTATGTCAACACTTAGTTCTCAAATTAGTTGCAAGCAATGGAAGGACAGTTCCCTTTCATTCAAGTTGCAGGTCAGCCATCCCCGTGGGACTTTCTAAAGAGAAAAGTTTATGAGAAAAAATTCCAGGGGTTAGTTTATGGAAGGATAATGGCGACCCTGTTAAACATTTCTTTTACATTTACAAACTTTTCCCTTTAAAAGGAACTAGTAGTGAGTTCTGTGGTGGTGTTGGTTTTATTATTACGTTTTCAACTTCTACTTGAGATTTGCTCTGGATAAACAAACAGCCAGGAGGATATTACAGAACGAAAAAAAATTGTATTCCACACAGTAGTAATATCGACTTGGCAGAGAAATGAGATGAGACCAGAAGAAGGAAAAACAGGGAAAGTTATCATCATCTTCCGTAGTAGTAGTAGAAGAAGAAGAAGAACAAGAGCCGTCATCTTTCTTGACTTTTTAACAGAGCTGTGGCCGCAAGTACAAACAAAAGTTTTGTATATGAAGACTGGGAGAAAAAAAAGTTTTGATACCTGAGGAGCTGCAAAGAGTACGGCTGTCATCCAAGCAAGAAAGAGCATATTTTTGACGCGTCGCATCCCGCCGATGGCTTTTAGTGGAGAAATGATAACGTAGAAGCGATCAAGACTGATGCAAATGATGACGTTAGAGCTCAAGAAAAGTCCAAAAGCTCGAAAAAATTGACATATTTTACACAGAGTATCCCCGCCGTACCAAACGATTGTGATTCTCCAGAACATTTCGACGGGAATGACACAAAATATAACAAAGAGATCTGCCATTGAGAGATGAAGAATGAGAACTTTGATCCTGGACCTCCGACTCTTCTTCCACAATTCATTTCCCACGGACAGAAAGACGGACAGATTCCCCACCGCTCCCATCACGAACAGAATGAAGTAGACAATTACAAAAGTAATTGAGGAATAGCTAATTGTCTTCCCAGTTGTGTCTCCACTAATATCATCATTACTACTCACACCGTCGGATTTGTTCACGGAGGAAGTTACATCTGTCACAAAACTATTATTATTCCTCCAATCCTCAAATTCTTGGTTTAGTAGAAAAGGCAACAATGTATCCTGCAGTGCGTCCGAAATATTCTGCATTATACTTCCAGTGCTTAAAATCGCCTCGGACAATAATGTGGACGTCAGGTTCGTGGTGGACCACCATAGTGAAGATGACGACGATTCGTCTCCAACAATCATGTCGTCGCACGTTCAATAAATGGCACCAAAGAAACTAGCAGCACCATCATCATAGCCTTTCTATTTTTCTCCCGCTTCTTCTTCTTCAACTCTGCTCTGTATTCACTTTCAGTAGAGATTTCATGCGACTTAAAAGATTTATTTTTCACTTTGCAGGGAGGAGGATGAAACAATTAAATGCTGCTTCCACTTGGTTTCCCTCTTTTCCTTTTCCTTTATTCCTTTCGTCTAGTAGTTGCATCCCGCTCGAGATTTTTGTTTCCTGGAAAAGAGCAGCAGCAGATGATGACGATACCAATGCGGGTTTTTTCGCCCATCAATCCAATAATATTTTCTCATGCAATGAATGAAGCAATTGGCAATTTTTTTCGGGATAAAAATAATCGCTTTTCAAAAGCCAACTGATCATGAGACACCACCAGGCGTTATTAAAGGGAATGAAATAGCATTTCTCTGCCATTCACAAACTAGCCAAGTGGAGGGGTTAAAAAGAGTTATGAGCAAAAATATTCCATTGGAATCCTCCTTTTTTAGATCAGATCAAAGGGAGAAGAGAGAGAAAGAGGACAGAGATGCATGAAAACAAAATTTTCTTGCTCAATTTCCCCCGGAGAAGAAACGTATGCATTTTTAGGCTTCCTTTGCTCTTTCCTTTGCCGATATCGCCCTAATTTTTTCTTGCAAACTTGCACAAACTGGCATTAAAAAGCATGGGAAATGTTCTAGTATTCCGACAAAGAAGAATAAAGATCCACTATAGAATATAAATACAAGTGACTTTCACCATACAATCCAATACTTTCTCCACTTTCTTTCTCCTCCTTTCTCTCAGTACCGTCCCTACTGCTTTAGTTTCTCCTCCCAATTCGCTGAATTCCTACAATATTTATAGCGGAAGAACGGGAGAATACCAGTGAAAGGCTACTACACTTCTTGCATTTACTTGCCATTATTACGAAGGAATGGTCAAGAAAGAACAAGAAACGTGGGGGGACTCATGCATATTGCAGGAAAAGAGTGACTCTAAGCTTTTGTGGAGCTTACTTACCGGTTCCGAAGTGGAAGTAAGAAGCCGGAGGCTGTGAAAATAAGCAGCGTGAAAGTGGCTCTCTGTAAAAGATTAAGGGTGAGAATGATAAATAATTTAAAGACCCCACCTCCTGTATTTCGTCCAGATTTCTTCCATTCTAGCAGTACACTTGACAATAATTAAGAGTGAATCCACACGAGGGAAATGTATTGAGAGAAAGTTCACATCCAGTGGCCGAAAAAGGGAAAAATTGTACAACCTCTTCTCACAACATTCAACAGGATTCAAACGAATTCAAGTGGGAGAACGAGAAGCTGCTTTTCTTTGTTTTAGGATGACAATGTGCAGCACTTGGCGAGGCAAAGGATATTCACTACTGTTACCGCTGATTCAATCTTGTCACAAGAAAACCCTTGCTGGCCACCCTTTTTTTGCTTTCCTGCGGCGGCGGTAGAAGTGGTCCGAGACCGACGAGGATGGAATGCTGGGGTGATGATGATGATGATCGAGGCGTGGAATCGGACGGGGAACTGGGAAAGGAAGAAGCAGTTCAGGCTCCTTTTCTTTCACAGCAGCCTAAGCATCATAGAGTGAGAGAATGGAAAGCGTGGGATTCCACAAGAAGAGAGACAGAGACTGTGCATGCTCTAAATGTTTCACTTTTCTGTGTCTATTCAGGATAAAACAAATACCACAGTATAGTGTGTGTAGCTGGTAGTGATTGAGCGGCAGTGAAACATGAAATGATTCCCATATTTTGTCATAATAAATTCAACCAAAAATAAGCAATCCAACGTTCTCTCTCTCTCTCTGTTGCTCCATAACTCTCCAATGTACATTCTTTGAATTTATGGAATTATTCATCTGCAATAAAAGGACATTCATTCATTCATTGATCGTAGCATAAAAGCTCGCGAGATGAAAGATTCAAAGGAATCGAAACCAAATTAATCTTGAGGGACGACGATGATGATGATGATGACGACAGTAGGATTGAAATGGGAAGTTTAGACAGAAGAGATTGGACATGATGCTGGTGACATGGGTCATTGAGACAGAGAAGGCTTTTCGTCATTCATTTTATTGAATCATCGTCATCATGAGGATGATTCATAATGTGGAAAAGAGTTGTTCAGTTCAGAGGGATGGGAAATTGAATTGAATTTAGATTTCCAACAAGTTGAGAATGAATGCATAAATAATGAAGGAGATGAGTGGTCGGTCACGCTTCCACTTACTTTTTTAGCCTCGTAATAATTTCCCTGGCCACTTCCCCCTCATTCCTGCAGCAGAATTCAAAGTCTGTGAAATGGCGTTTTTTTGCTGGGGAAAAATTCACTGGAAATATGCTTAAATAATAATTGCGTAAATGACGCCTACAGAGGAAGAAGAAGAGTGGAAGGACATTTTTATGGAAGCGATCATTTTAATGAGATTTGCTACTATTGCTACTAGTGGGAAGGGAAAAAGGTTGAGCAGCGGAAGAATCATGTAATGACTATGAACTATTCTTCTGTCTTTCCCAATGTTTACTTTCCATTTGGATCCCCCGTGGCTAGTAGTATTCAATGGCTGCCTTGCGCCTATGCAATCCATTACAGATTCATTAGAAATAAAGATACTACTTTTTTTACACCACATTTGTTTCATGTGTGTGAGACTCATTAAAATTGAAATCTCATCCCAGCCTGGAGCAGCAGCTTCGGAAACGTTGCCTAAATTAACAATGGATTCTGCGGATAGCAATTATTGTTATTTGCTCGTAATGCATTATTATTTCCCGACAAAATTTCCCTTTTCACTTGAAGCTTATTACGAAAATTGTGGCAAATACTTGCTGTGATTACGCGGACCAATTTCCCAGTACGAATTTTTATGAAAATGTGACGATGATGATTGTTATGAGGTGGTGGTGAAGGATGGCTCTGCATTTTAGCTGGAATTATTATGAGGTCACTCAAATCCATTTGAATGAAGGGGCATGAAGTGAAAATTAAGGCCAAGTTGCAGTATGAATTTTTATTTCATTTTGTGCTCACCCAACAATGCTTTCACTTGTACTTTCACTTGTCTGTACGTTTTCTTGAGATTTTCCGTTTGATTTGGATGCAAAGGAGAATAAGACTGGAAAGAATGGATGCAAATGTGGCAAAGATTGGCGGGTGAGGAGGAAAAGGAAGAAGAAGGAGAAGAGCTATTATGAGTACTTTGAACTGCGTCCGTCGCAGACGCCCAGCCCCGGACAGACGTTTCGAGAGGGGTGATAGGCGTATTTAATGACATATCATACGTATGATGCATTTGGACAGAAATTTTCACATTCAAAGTCTCTACAGAAGAGCAATAATGGAATCAGCCTGTCTCCAACTTGTCACCAGAAAATATAAATCGCATTGACTTTAATTCGTCCCAAATCCTGTCTGTCATTTCCATGCAAATCTCAATACATTTCCTATAGCCGTTATTGTGTGTGGTCCAAGGAAATTTTTTATTCCTGACAGATTCAGCAGCCATAGTCCTCAATCAGTATCTGAATGCAGAATGTTCCTATCATTGAGAAATCATACAGTGGCGAGGAATGATGACAATGAGTTGTTAATAATCTGGACTGCGGATTACCAGTCAACATTTCCCCTCGTCCCGAGTGACTTTATTTGATCAGATTTTTGTGAGCATCACAGATGAGGAGCACATGGATGCCGACGGATCAGTTTGCATGATTCTCAGTCAGTACAAAATTGAGATAGATGAAGGAGCTCATGTACTCATAAGAGTGAGCCATAAATGGGAAGCATCAATCTCATTCAAGTACTCCTTCTGAGAAATCCTTCATGCACTTGGTGTTCCGTCCTTACGATTCTCGTACCTCTATCTTCTTCTTGTTCTTACCTGTGATTACAGCAAGGAAGAATCCGCGTGAATCCATAAGCATCAGTGTTGTTGTTATTGTTGTGTCCCATAGCGGGATTAAATAAGTTGCTGTTGTGCAAACAACTCCGTTGAATTTAATAAGAGAAGCTTGAGACTGTAAAATAGCTTTCGAGACGCTCGGGCTGGAGCTGAAATGATTATCCGTGCAGAACTAATAAGGATAATAAGGAACATTATAAAGTGAGCATCTTTTGTTTCATTTTTTAATTTTTCTCCCTTTTTTGTGTCATAGAAAAAGTTGTGAGGATGTGAGGCGGGTTATGTACGACAGACTTATCCTGCGTTCCAGTTTCAACCCGAGAGGAAAAACCTCTTGTCTGCTTGCTTGCTTGAGGAAATGCAAGTTATTAAAACTTCAAAGGTAATGCTAAGTATGAAAGATGAGAGCTTTCTGATACCCAAGGAGGTAAACTATCAGCTCGCGTCTTCTCTGTTGTTCTTCAAATCCAACAGTCTGTTAGCCCAGCATGGAATTAATTTCAGCTTTTCTTCTCCACTTTCTTCGTCTGCTTCTTCTTCTACTTGGTTTTCTGATGGACAAGAGTAGGAAAAAGTTGGAATTATTATTATTTTCATCGGTACGAAAAGGCTTAAGATTTCCTCATTAGTTCCCATCATCGTTAATACTTATTCTACATGCTGGAGTTGGAATGAAATTTAGACTATTCACCATCATCACCTTTGTTTTAGTACGTTGAAGAATGAAGACTTGAGGGAATTGTTGCTGGCTTATGGGGAAAGGACGCTGCCGGACGAACAAGTTGCTCTTCCTGCTTTCAGTTGTTAGCACCAGTTCTAATTCGCTCCAAAAGCCGGATCGGCCAGCGTTGTTTCTCCCATAAAGTCAACAATAGAGCAAGGGCATAACCAAAGGATAGAATGACAAGTGCAGGGTAGCACTGGATTAAACCCAATTTAACATCCTCTGGTATGCTTTGCAAGCAAGCAAGTCTCATTTCCTTGGCGTAAGCCAACCAGTAGCGTCGGGCTAGACCTCTTTCAAGGCTTAAAACTGTCCTGTATTCGAATCAACAGTAATGCAGTAGTGCTTCTTTATGAATAATTTCGTACCCTTTAATCTCACAAGTCACCCGGGTGCATAGAAACGAGTTGTAGGGAAAATTGTTATGAAAATCAGAGCATGGGACTCACTCATGGCCAAGTAATTCTTTGAGTTTGGATTGTTTCCTCACAATCATGGCATCCTTCATGCGTGAACCACGGTTCCCAGCTAATTTTTCAATCTCACACAATTCCGTCTCGGAAAAGTACTCTTTCCCAATGGCATAAAAAGAGTCAATAACCACAATGAATGCCACGCTGTTTTCCTTGTCCACAACCATTTTCACCGCCTCCTCATCCCCTCTGTACAGCTCGCTAGAACTTTGCTCGATTTTAGCACGGTCGTCATCATTCTAGGGTTACAGCATAAAATAAAAATTACTGTAGAAGAATGAGCCGAATTGTACTAATTGTTAGCAAGTTGCCATACTTTGTTTACCCTGGCAAAACTAGTGACGTAGGCGGGTTCAGCGGGATTCGCAATGATGTCGAACTGAAGAGTAAAAAGGTCTGCGAATTGTCTGACAGGTGGCGATGGTTGGGAAATAGTTGCGACGAAGGCTCCGGTGTAGAATGCATACAGGAGGAGACTTGTGATTAACGCAGTGAGGAAGACAAGTCGGAGCGGGGTGCGGGGCAATGTGTTGGCCCAGCCTTGAAAAATGAAAAGGCGTAAATAATAATGAGATGGAGAGTAGGAAAAACTTGATCAATTGCTACAGCTGTACGAATAGCTGAGCTTTTACCTTGCTGGCAGAATATACCAATAGCCCATAAATAAATATCCGACTGGGCCATCATCCCAGCGTCACAGTAAGTTTGATATTTTCTGTACATTCGACCAGTTCCAAGGTGCCTGAAGGAGCTGCTGCTGTTGCTGCTGCTGACGCTGATGATGCTGGGACAGGAAATGATAATAGCCACTAAAATCACACCTGTCCAAACTCCCAGGATGTGTAGCCACACACGAAGGCTGAAAGGCATGAGAAAGATACTTCTAGCAGAGACGATGGATGGTTGTCGAAAGAATACCAAAGCCCTTGAATAATAATGGTATAAGTAGCCAGCCGGAGGAAACATATTAATTATAATTCAGCAATAATTATTTCCCATCTGTTAATTTCCTCATAGTCTGATTATGAAAGTTTTTCACTCACTCTTCACTATTCACAGGCTGAAGAAATCGGATGTATTGTGCTCTGTACATTTCCATGCTGGACGTGGATATTATGAAATCTACTTGTTTTCTAAGAATTTGCTCCCCCATCCCTGTCAAGCCCAGTGGGCCTCCATGGTCTATCCATCCTGTCCCATTCACTGCCTCATAACTGCGCGGAAAAGTGAATGCGGCAAGTTGAATGTGGTGGGCAGTAATGAAATAACTATTGATGGAAATGATTAACTTACGTGAAGTTAAGATTCAAGGAGAAATCCCGAAGAAATTTCAAGGCACTGCCATCAAGAAAACTAATTTCTCCCGTCAAATTATCTCCGCTAATTTTCAGCTCTGGCTCATAAGTTTTGTCTTGCTGACGAAAATAAAAGTTCCGTCAGTCAGTCTCACAGAAGGAAACACAGGAAGCAGTGGGAAGGACTTGTCGCCAGAGCAGATAATCAACTCACCTGACCAACAGCTTTCATAGTTACACCATGAAGATTTCTACGTCGGGTGGCAATGGGCAACAGGCTCTCAGTATCCACCTGTCCATCATATCTTATTGGCACGGTCTGAATTACAGGAATTACATTCCGAATTCCGTATATTTCAATTATTTCAGCATGTTCTACTGCAACTCTAGAATTATTCACAGAGTTCCCTGATGGCACAATGTAAATTTCGTCATTTAGATGGATCAACTTCACACTGGTGTTCATAGAAGAATCCTTCATGCTATCCAGCTCTGCTTTTATTTCCTCCACAGGGGAATCTGATGGCCATTTGATAAAGAATGCCCTCCGATTCCCTATCATCTCCCCCTCTGTGTCTATATTTGTTTGAAAGGCAGAAATCTGTGGAAAATCCCACGGAAATCGGCATCAGGTTTGGCTTGTCGTAATTTTTTCCATGCAGGAGCCATTTATGCTAACTTACGTGCTTTAGCATCGAGTAAAGAATCTGCTTTGTTGTGGGCAAAAAATATGTGAGGACACTCGTGCCGCTTTTGGAGATCGTACTTGCCAGATTACTCAAATTTTTAAGAATCCATTCCTGTTGAGTGATAGCCATTTGAAAAGCGGATGTGTATGCTCCTGGAACTGCGTTCAGGCGAAGAAAAATGGAAAAATCTGTCAGGACACATACCATAGAAGGACATTATTAGCCAACTTACGTTCAAGAATGCTCATATTTCCACTGAGTATAATATCGTGGTAACTTCCAGTCTCTAATTCCGCATCAAAGAAGCGGAAAAATGGGTCCGAACTGACTGAAATGACGCGGATGGAAACCATGACAACGGAAGGGAACAATTTACTAATTATTTGCTCCGAGGGATAAGAAGAACAAGTGACAAGTATGAGGAATACAAATGATGCGTCCCTATGGATTCTCCTCATCTCTGTTGCTACCTCATTTCACACAGAAACTTCCAAGTAGGCTTTTGGTGTAACTCTGAAGAAGACATGTTCGGGGGGTCCGTTTGTATGTTTGTGAAGGAATAAGAGAAGAAGGAAATGAGAAGAAGAGGAAGAATGAACATTTTGCGAAATTGAATTCCCTTTTATTGAAATAAAGAATAAGTCCATACACGCGCTTCCGTTCTTCAATACATGTCAAACTCCGGTTTTTCAATTGAAATACAAAATGGCAAGTACGGTTGGTCGTCCAGCACGGAAGGAGATGAAGGCAAAGGGAAATAATAATACATTGAATTGATTCCACTCAAGCATAGCCGTCAATTCGCTGAGTTGTGTCAAAAGCAATGCTTAGCTATTCCTTTCCCAATACATTCCTTTGGAAAATTTCAACTCATTCACGACGGACGACATCCTTCCGCCTGCTCAAATAGCATGTGTCCAATCAATCCCACTATGTACTCGCAAGTTCTTCTTCGTGTGACTGACGAGGGGCAATGGAACGCCGTTGGTTCGTTTACATATGAGGAAAGCATAGTATGACTCCTATACGATATGAATGACTCATGCCCGCAACATAATTTCTTGCCAAAGTATTTAAACAACTTTAGCCCCACATTCAGGAGGAATTCATGAGAATCAATAGCTGCTATATGCTTATGACATACAAGAAGAGAAGAACCGCAGAAGAGAAGTTGGGCCATGGACATTCATCAGACAGTTTGTTCTTAATTTAGCAACATTCTCTCTCCGTTACCTTCATCTGCTCCTTCCTTCTCCTCCTTCTCCTCTTCCATACTCTTTAATAGCGATAGAAAACTCAAACGTTCACATAATTTCCGTTTACCTTACACCTTACGAACACATACGCACAAGAAAGATTCACACACCAGGTTCCTATATGAATTCAAAGCCAATGATTTACGCCTTCCTTTCCCAATGCTCTTTGCTCCGGAACTTGGAGGAGTGTGTCAGCTATGTGGCGTATTATTTTCACTGGTGATTTTTTTGGCTCGGCAGGACTAATACTCATCTATCTTCCCGTTCATGTCATTCCATTCCTATGGCAAATGCATAGGAAAGAAATGCTAATTATTCTTCTCTGCTGACGTGAATGCATTGTCTTTTTCTTCTTAAATACATCGCCATCGTCGTTGTGATGGTGTCACACTTTGAAAATAAATGCTGCTGCAATCCCTCCTCCCCGACATGCCGTTCTTGACGACGCGGAGAACAATCCGAGTGTATTTTTGCATAGCTGATCTGCCCCTAATAATCATTTTTAACAACTGACTGGATGTCGAGATTTTTTGAATGAGTCCAACAAGGGCTACGCTGAAGATTGACGACAAAGGGACGTAATTTTATATGTGGAGGTGTGATTTATTGAAATGATCCAGATGTGAATAATAATTATTAATTTTTGGTCCAAATTTTTAAAAAGACTATTGAAGGATGGAAATAAAAGTGAAATAATTTAAAATTCTAATAGGCAAAGAGGTCAAGTTGTTTAGTGGCGCTTCTGGTTGGTTGGTTAGAGCTTGCATTAGTCTTTTTTGAGGAAACTATGCAGCTGCTTCTCCCTCCTCTCCTTCCTCTTCTGCGGAGGCTGTGAGCATTTGAATCAGCTTGCCAGTGTCAATCTTTCCGGCATCATCAATGACCATCTGCTCAAATGCATCATCCACCTCATCTCCGGTGAACTTGTCTCCCCAGGTCATCAAGGCATGTCTCAAACTGTAAAAATAAATCCAGCCATGCGGCATAAGCAATAGTAGTGCATTGGAATGATGATACTTATGATGCCGTGAGGGATGACTTACCCCTCGCAGTCAATCTTGCCACCCTCATCGAAGGACTTGAAGGCATTGATAACGACGTCATCATCATCAGCACTTCCGGACATCCTGTTGCCGAACAAGGTGAGCAACATGGTGAAGTTAATGGGGCCAGAAGCTTCGTTAAGCATTTCATCCAACTCTTTTTCGTTAGCAAGACGTCCAATCTGGTCGTAGCAGGCTCTCAAGTCGTTCTTGCTGATGATGCCATCCTTGTCGGCATCCATGAGTTGGAAAGCCTTGGAAAAATAGTTGAAATGAAGCTCATTGTATGCATTTACGAATAGGAAAAAAGACTGCAGAAAGAAAGATTGTCGTTTACCTCCTTGAATTCTGCAATTTGCCTTTGGGAGAACATGGAGAAGACATTGCTTCCAGACCTCTGGGCCTTCTTGGATGCGCGGGTGCTGGCACGTTTGGGTACATCCTCGGCAGCAGGTGCTGGAGCTGGGGCGGGAGCCTCCGCGGGTTTTTCTTCCTTGGGTGCTGCTGCCTTCTTGGTCTTCTTTACCTTCTTATCATCAGCCTGTCCAAAGAAATAATTTTCCAATCACAAATGCATCAAGCGATGATACCTATGGATCCTCACAAGTTGTTTTCTATCTGTGTGCATATGTACAGCTATGTACTCCGAGCGTTCCCGTTATTTAGAATAATTAAGCGTGAAGAGTGCTATGCCAGGCCGTCCTGTCCCATTAGTGGGATCACCGCTGTCAAGAAGCCGTCCCAAATGCCAGGGATATTGGCACGGAGTTGGCCGATGACTCTCATGTTTCTGTCCTAATGAATCCAGCAGCACGTCTCAAAGCGACATATTTCATTAGTCTTCTTGTACAGTAGTAGTGGCGCACGGGATATTTATCTGGGCAGCTAATTCTTTACTGCGATGGAAGCAATAGGAGCCAAACTGTACATGTCCCCATGTCCCTCGATGTTTTCCTTGTCGCCTGCCAATTTTCGCTACCTAGACGCTTCCTTGCGGGATATATTAATGAAATAAGCCGAACTGGTTTCTATGTATTGTTATCTGCCCCAACGGTATGTTAATCACCTGCCTAACCATCTCTTTTACTGCTCCCAAATGACCTGGAAAGTGTGTGAGAATTCTGTAGGGTCTTTACGAATTAGTGCCTCCGCCTAATAAGTTCAAATTTAGCAGAAACGAATCTGGCTTATTGATGCATGTAAGTTTGCTTCCTGCTGGCAATCATTATTATTAAAAAGAGTTGGACTAAAATAGCTTATGCCACCCGCTGGGCAATTAATAATTCTGTCAAAGACACCATCATAATAAGGACAACTGGAGTTCTCAAGTCCTGGTTTCTTTCCCACCCATCACAGACAGAAAGGAGGCTAGAGCTTAATAACTGAAATAGAGGTGGACGTATGCGTCAAATGTTGCTTGGGAAGCATCTAAAGGTCTCCTCGAACTGCCTCCACGCACACCTTTTCACCTCATTTACTCAATGTTCTACAACAGTCTCGGCTGGTTAAGTCCGGCTAGATTTCTTCTCATAATCCTTCCCCACCTTTAGCCATCCACATCACTATATTTTTCACAGAAATTCGCCACATTTTCCAACAGCCAAACAAACTGCGCTCCCTCATGAACAGGATAGATTCAAAATGCCCCATCATGATGCCCTTTCCCCACCCTCTCAATCAGTCGAGACTAATCTTCTACCTAACCGTTTTCACTATGATGAAATTATTTCTCACGTAACTTGATTTCCACTTATTGAACTTACTGAGAAATACGAGAAATTTTGGTTTCATTTGTTTGAGTGCACGATTACTATGAGCTCACTGGTGCGAAATTATTCAGAAAAAAACAATAAACGAAGAAGAAGAAGCTTACCATTGTGCTTGGTTGAGATTACTTGTTGTTGAGAACGACGAGAACTGCAGCAGAGAGAAGAGACAGATCGAATGTGGAAAGGATGAGAGGATTGAAAGGAGTGAGTTTTGAAGTGAAACTGACAAGAGAACTCGGACTGGAATAATTAAGTTTGTTGCAGAAAGTCCTTCCAACAAACCGACCGACCCGAATTACCCATCTGCCAAAGGGGAGAGCCAGAAAAATTTCACCATCATCATCATCATCAGTAGTAGCAGTAGCAGTAGTAACGATGGTTTCTTAATTTAGAAACATTTGGCGCTTAACACTCTGCAGCACATTCAGTTATTAATATTCACTCACTTCTTTCTTACTTCCCGTTCGGTGAGGTCTCCAAACTGCTCCTTTTGCACACCATTACTTACTTGTTCTTGCTCCGAGTCAATCATTCCATCCACGTCATGCGGTTTACCAATCGCACTCAACAATCTATAGCACCTCCTGCCACTACTTCCTTTTCCTTCCCGTCCTTCGCAGTTAGCAGGCAGAGCAGAGTGTATGCAACATATGTCTGTCGGATCCAAACATGTCTCGCCTAATCACCTTTTTTTCTTGCATGCTTAAATTTTCCTTTTGGCCTCTCCGCCAGATTTATAGCTGCTAGCTTATTTAAACTCATTCTCATCCGTAAAATCCCTTCCTGTCCTTTTTAACGGTCCCAAATAAATCGTCCTCGAACAATGCTATGGAAAACCTGAATGGAAATCAAGCCGTACTCATCAGTTTAATTCACATTTTACGGTCCCGCATCCCTTCGTTACAAACTCTGACATTTTGAACGTGATTGCTTTAGCTGTTCAGATGACTTGTTGAGCATTTCATAAACTGTTCTGATATCATAACAAGTATACCGGAACGGAAGGCAAACTGGCGTATGAATGGAATGCGAATATTTTTCTGGACACTGGAATCCACAGAGGGTACCTGCGATTTGAAATATTGTTTTGGGAAAATGTTGCAGCATCCATAACAGTTGATGATGCTGAAAAGAAAGGAGAGAGGTATTACTTTTACCCTGAAGACGCAAAACTGCGTACGGAGAAACCTTTCACCATGCCTTTTTGGAGTGGGCTGCGAAGCTAGCAACTTGCTAGACGCTCCTCCTGCCCGACTCTACCCACACTATGACAAGCCATAGACGACTCGCTATTTCGTCCCGAGAGTGGAATAGCGCTAAATTTCGCTTTCCTTTTTACAACACATTGCTAAAAAAAAAAAAACTCAAAAACTGACAGTTTGCCATTAAATACACACACTCAGTTCCATCTGTTCTAGCCAGTAATAGAAATTACATTTGTATCATGGATTTTTCTGCCAACTTCGGGTAAGCATTTGGATTACTATTTGTTCAAAATATTGCACATTCTATAGTTTTATTTAGGCTGAACAGATTGACCAAAATGTTGATTAATTAAAACAGTCAACCTTGACAGTGACAGTGACAGGTGTACATTAACGCAGATGGAAGTTTAAGTTGGAGTTTCTCAATAGATTTGTTGCATTTGAGCCTTATGTGTACTGTGGTAGAAATTGAATGAGCTAATAATGATGAACTAAAATAGCTTGCTGTGAAACTAACACGATAACATGGAATTGTTTTCAAGGTTCGTATGAATAAGCTGCTGTTGCTGCAAAGTGGATTCAAGGATGGTAATCAAACTGCTGGACAAAGATTCAGTCAATGCTGGGTACATTTTCTGACCATTGATTCTTGTAAAACTTGACTTTAGTGGAATCATTATTTATGATTTTCCCAACGTTCCCATTCCGGCTACATTTTACGACCACGGCACTAATGGTTCATCGGATCTGTGTTTCCGCGAGGGATTCTAGTTGAAAATGTCTGGCGATTCAGGTGTGTTCTACGTGTTGAACATTTGTCCAAATGTGTGTAAAGGGGAAAAACAATACTTGTGTGCTTATTGTTTGTTCAGGTGGAGATGAAAACACGTACAACAATGAAGGTAGCTGCAGTGAAGATCAAGTGGAAGTTGGTGAGGAGATGGAGGCATTGTATGGAGGAATTATTGACGATGCCGGACATTCCGACACACTGAGTCAGGACGAAGCTTTATCGGCAGTGCCATGCTGTGATCATTCATCATTTGAAGCAGAAATATCGAAGGTGGAATTCATTTAATTTTTTAAAACGAGAAAGATAGTGGGAGTGGATTTAGAAATTGTTATTATTATTACATAAATTTATTTTGGAATCATTTATATTTCAGTTACGCAAAGAGCTGGAGGCGGCAAATCGTGTGAAAGAGACGACGGTGATGAGATATGCCAAAAGTGAGAATGAAGTCATACGAAAGACTGAGGCAGCGGAGATAGCAGAAAGGCAGCTGAAGGCCTCCCTTAAGGAGAATGAGTATCTCTCCAAGAGAAACAAGATGCTATCATCTGAAAGAGAGCGTCTCGTATCTCTGGTGGACTCCAGAGTAATTAATTAATCTGTTTTGTTGAAAAACTTGGTAAAACTTGACCCAGAATTGAATTCCGTTTTGGCTTGCACAGGGCAACGAAGTTTACGCTCTCAAGAAAGAAATCGAAAGGCTTCACGAAGATGTTTCTGGCAAAGATTTTCAGCTCAAATGGACGCAGTCTAAATTACAAGGGGAGCAAGAAGCGCATAAGGTGAGCTAGAAGTTCTAACGAACTCTACCGCTTCATCGATAATGCTGTGAAGTTTTAGATCAAGTGAAGCAGAATCTGACTTGTGCTTCCAGGCTACAACTAGTAGGCTAGAAACATGTGAAAGTGATCTCAATGAAGCCATGGACCAACTTCGGCGAATGAAAGAAGAATGTAAAGAAATGGCATGTGATGGCGACAATCTCGAAAACGAAGGCAACCAGATCTCAGAAGAAACTGCCCTAAACACTCCAGTCAAATCTTCATCCAAGCATGTACTTGTAAACAACGTTCCAACTCCGGAGGCATTTGTGAAGGAAATAGGAGCACTTAAACAAAAGCATAGGACTTTAATAGAAGAGAACAATTCTTTATCTTGCAAAGTTCAGAACTTAGAGGTTTCCCGTTTGGATCAAGAACAAAAAATAAATAGACTTCAGGAATTAAATGCGTCCTACTTGACTCAGCTGGGAAATCTGCAGTCAGAACTGGCAGAAACTGAGACCTATAAAGTGCAATTGGAGAAGATTCAAGATCGAATTGCGTGCATTCAACGTGAGTGTGATCAGCTGCGAACTTCCAATGCCGAACTATTGTCTGATATGGCTGTATGTAGAGAGAAAGAAGCCGAACTGCTTACTTACACGCAGCAAGTCACAGATAAAAATGTCCAACTCCAGTCTCAGTTTTCCGCTGTCGAAGCTCAGGTATAAATTAAGTTTATACACCCATATTTTTTAAAGTTGGGACTAATTCAGAACAATTTTGGGTTATTTTCAGAGCGCTCTGTTGTCTGAAGAAAATAAGCGCATGCATGGCTTAATTAGTCAACTGGAAGAAAACTGCAGGGAAGCTGACAAAGCAAGGGCCGAGGAGAAGACTCAATTGAAAGAAATGGCTTGTCAATTTAGGCTCGAGCTGGAAGACAAGGAGAAGACCATTCAGACATTCCAAGCCAAGCTGGATGAAGCGCGTGGTGAAATTGCCTTACTCAAAAAGAAACATGAAGTAGCAATTAGGGTAATTCACGGATCTCACTCACCATAGTTGTTAATAAAAAGTCCGAGGAATAACTACGAGTGTCTGTTTTTAGGAACTTCGAAAAGAATTAGAAAATTCTTTTCGCCAAAGAAAAGAAGACAGCTTAGGTGGCATTAGCTCAAGAACCAGCTCCAGCACATCCTTGAATAGTCAAGTTGATCCCGCCAGGCCGCCTTCAGAAGCCACAACTCCGACTCAACCTGGACCAGTTAACAGTAGCAATTTGAACTGTTCGCCTACAGTTCCAGATCAGCAAACTCTAGTCGAAAGGATTGTCAAACTACAACGTGCTTTAGCTAAAAAGGATGAAAAAATTGAATTTCTACAGGAGCACTCGAAACAGTTACTAGAAGGAATTCAATTAAAGTCCAAAATTATTCAGACTCACGTCATGAGTCAAGAAATAGGTGCTTTAACTACAGAAGTTCTTCCTCATCACAAGGTATGCCACATATGAAACTTGAAACTGACAAACAATATGTATAACTTTACCGTAATGATTTATCTGTTCTGCTGCGTAAAAAGTACACTTTGGAAAGACAGCTTTCGGTAAATCAAGGGATTATCTTCAGTCTTCAAATTACTCAGGGTGGGCTTAAAACCGAATATTCTGACGTTAATCTATTTTAAATGCAGTCGGAACTAGCCAAAAAAGGAGGAGTACCAAAAGGTCAAGGAGAGGAGATGACCTTGGAGCTTTCACTTGAAATTAATGGCAAGTTACAAGCAGTGCTTGAAGACTCGCTGCTAAAGAACATCACGTTGAAGGTAAATTTGCTGCACAGTGCCCAGCATCTACAGTGTTATGAAAACAGTTGACACGTTGCCTTGGGAATTATTCTATTGCAGGAGAGCATGCGAACCCTAGGGTCTGAGGTTTGTCGATTAACAGAGTTAAATAAGGAACTTTCGGAAAAGGTTCAGGGTGGCCGCCTCAAATAAACATTTGTTGTTTTACACTGCAATTCTGGCCTTTATTTAAAACCTTTTCATCTCCACCGGTTCCATTTTCTTCAATTTTAAACATGCTCACGGGTGGGTTTCCTTCTTGGTGTCTATTTAACCCGATGGATCAAAAAGGGTTCCTTTCTACTTGTACTTACTACAAACCTGACGCTGCTAAATGCAAATGCAAATACGTAATTAGATTGGCACAATTTAATTTCATCCGCGCTGAAGCGGAAAACCAATTCCGGCGCGAGCACAGTACAGTATCATAAATAGATACATATCTATATGGTATGCAGTAACAGTTATTGCTGAAACCCCGTGTTTGGTCTGCGTTGTAGTGATGGTGGTCGACTCCACGTGAAAGGATCCACACTCCACACTGCATCATTTGCTCAAGTATAGTACTTGTAGTAACCGTGTATACTTACGGAAGTCGTGGAATTTTTTTTGCACGGCTTCACCAAGTTTTATCCGCAGAAAGTAATTTCATTTAAGGCCACATAAAGTAAGGTCGCAGCCCCCGTTCAAATCGGTTATTCGGTTGTTTAGGTGTGGTCTGTTGCCTAAATTTCTGACTGAATGGCGAGAAGACGAAAGAATGTCGTCTCGCGTCGAGGTGGTCGTTTGCAGAAAATTATTAAAACAGGAAAACAGAAGGAGAAATTGAAACCTGCTGACAATCACCGGAATAAGAAAAAATCAGCGCCATCGAAGCCGTCCAACAACGGTGAATTACCTGAAGATTGGCCTACTGCTGTCATGAGAGCTTTTTTCGATCATCATGGAGTCGTGAGCCAAAATATTGAGTCTTTTAATAAGTTCCTAAAGACGCACATTCATGACATCATTACCAAAGAACCGATCGTTGTCGAGTGTTACAATACAGTAAGTAATAGAGTGCAAGCTTCAGTCATCATATCTAAATGCAACGAGTGTAGTATCCTGTAATTATGTAATAATAATCGGAACTGTACAGGAACCATTTCCAGTACGTCATGAAATTCATTTCACGAAGGAATCCATTGGACGTCCTCTTAGAGATGAAGGAGATGGCCATCCCAAAGTGAACATATTTCCCAATGACTGTCTCAACCGGTCACTAACTTATGCATCCGAACTTTGGGCAGGAGGATATATTAAAAAATTTGAGCTCCAGAATGGCATTCACATTCCTGTGCCATTATCAAATGTCGAATTGAAGGAGCAACAGAAAGGGATGAAAGGATCAGAACCGATGCCAGTTTATGAGAAGCCGTTTTTTGTTTACCTGGGGAAAATACCCGTAATGGTAAAATCAGTAGCCTGTCATTTAAACAGTTTGAAAGAGGAGATAGACTTTCAGAAGAAAAGAGAATGTTTCCTAGATCCCGGGGGTTATTTCATAATATCTGGCAGAGAACGCGTAAGTCCTGGGGCTAAAGTTTCAGTTTAATGTTTGACAATCTTTCATGGAGAATTTTAATAAAAGCTTTGCTCTGCTGTTCATAGGTACTTGTGGCGCAAGAAAAGCTACCTGAAAACCGACCAGTGGTTTACAAAGTTATGAGTCATAGCAACTTTGAATGTGAATGCGAAATCAGAAGCGGTGTTGAAAATTCCCTCAGGCCTGTAAATGCCCTGTGGATTCGTCTGTTGAGAGACAGAAAGATCAAAGTTGGAAAGATACTTCCGGGCAATGATGCGTTTGAAGAACCAATGGCAGTCGACCATGATGCCCCCGGTGCTGCGGTGGAAAATGTAGTTGGAAGTAGAATGCCTCCTGGCAAGCAATTCGTGGTCATCATACCTCGATTACAGAAGCCCATCCCTCTAGTTCTTCTCTTCAAGGCTTTCGGCTGTCAGAATTTGAAAGAAATCGAAACTTTTGTTATTCAAGGAGAGAGCGAGGTGAGAGCAGACCGAATTCGACAGTTGATTCAAAGCAGTCTGAATTTGTGGGATGAGAAAGGAACGAGGGATCAAGCAATGGAACTCATTGGTAATACTTGGCAGTTTTTTGTGTGTTGCAGTGGGTGGCACGGTTTATTCATGTCGGATGTTTTGTAATTTAAGGATCTCTGGTCAGTGGGACTAAGGAAGAACTCACCGTGAGTGAGTGTCGTGCGTTAGGACGCGAAATACTCAACGATCATGTGTTGCAGCACATGGGTACGGACCCTGATGTTGACAACGAAAAGATAAAGTATTTGTGCGACATGGTTGGGCGAGTTTGCGAAGTGCATTTAGGATGGCGACCTCACGATGATAGGGATCACTTGGTCAACAAGAGGTTTGAGCTTCCTGGCAACCTGTTTGCTACTCTTTTCAAAAGGTGGTCGCTACGGGGCTTTGAATTTACCAACGTTAATTTTTCAGAGGGAGCATATCATTTTGACTTGATGAATTTTATAGACTCTGGAGGCAGCTGGCAATGGCAGTACAGACACGTATCAGGAAAAGACTGGAAGGTAAAGATGGGTCAATCAACTACGACATGAAGTCCGTCATTAATCCATCTACTATAACCCAAGGATTTAGTTATTCGGTTGCGACCGGAAATTGGAGTGATAGGAAAGGTTCTGCTGCATCAACAGGGGTATCTCAGGTAGGCATTGATTGAACTGCTTTATTGATTTTGTCATCACTTTTATTTTATCATTTGTGTTTATCAGGAGTTAAACAGATGCTGCTATGTTTCTACATTGTCGCACTTACGGAGGGTGACGACTCCTGGAAAACTACATCGGAATATAGCTGCGAGACAGCTCCATAGTTCTTATGTGGGAATGATTTGTACTAACGAAACACCAGAAGGAGAACCTGTGGGCTTAGTTCAGAACTTTGCCTTATCAGCAGCAATAACTGTTGGTTGTAATACGGCTACCATCTCTGATCTAATGAAAAAAGAAAATGATTTGACGCCTCTGGACAAGTGTGGAGAGACAGAGATGGCTCGGTGAGCTAAAAGTGTTTAAAAATTGATACACAATGGTTACTAATAGTTTCTGTTTTATTGAGTAGCGGCTGCAAGGTTTTCCTGAACGGTCGTTGGTTGGGCATGCACAAGGACGCGGAGAAGCTCCTCCATACTTTGCGCATGTATCGACTTACGAAAGAGATTCCTTCGGAGGTTTCCATTTCAATTGATAAGCTATCAAAACCAACTGTTGAGGTTAGAACTGATGCTGGAAGAATATACCGACCTGTTATGATCGTGGCTGAGAACAAGCTCAAACTGAGTGAGGATGTTGTGAGGAAACTCGCTCGAAAGGAAAAAAAGTCAGTGATCGTATTTACCACTTGGTTGTTAAAATATTCTGCCGCTCATTGCTTCTAAAACGTGATGATTTTTTGTATTACAGCTGGGTGAATTTACTGAACGGTGGAATTGTCGAAGAGCTTGACGCGGCTGAAATGATGAACTGCCATATTGCAATGAGTAGTTCTATTCTGCGGTCAAATTCCAAAGTTTTCACTCACTGTGAGATTCATCCTTCAATGATAATGGGCCTAAGTGCCTCCACTGTACCGTTCGCTAATCACAATCAAGCCCCGAGGAATACATATCAGGTTTGCTGTCAAATAGCAAGTCAGTTTGAATGACACTTGCTTACATAAGTTTTTATTTCAGAGTGGAATGGCGAAGCAGGCTGTGGGCTTGTACGCAACAAACTTTGGACAGCGTTGCGATTTACTGTCGCATGTGATGCATTACCCTCATAAACCCTTAATGACTACATTTGGAGCGGAGCTGTGCAAAATATGGGAACTGCCAGCCGGAGTTGAGTGTGTCGTCGCTATCCTTTGCTATACTGGTTATAATCAAGAGGACTCCCTAATATTCAATCAGTCTTCCATTGATCGTGGGCTTTTGCGTTCTTCTGTTACCCAGACGTATGTTGACACAGAAAATCAAGTTTCAGCTAGGCGAGAGCAGGTGTCATAAACAAAGTAAATCATGTTCAAAATTCCGATTGGCCCAATTTTTTTGACAACAATGTGACAATACTGTAGGATGAAAGCTTCGAACGACCTGAGAAGGAATATGTTCGCTATCTAAAAACGGAAAATTATTCTCATTTGGACGAGGATGGACTACCACCCGTGGGAACAAGAATTTTGGAACGTGATCCTGTAATAGGTGGGTTAAATCATCCTGTTTAGTTGAGTGATTGGTTTGTTGGAATAATATGGCTTCTGCAGGGAAGACTATCGATTGCATGGGCATCAAAAGAGACGGTTCGCTTGCGGCAAAACTGAACACCAAGGGAATTGTTGCAAAGGCATTTGCGACCACAAACGAATGCGGCCAGCGAATACACAAAGTTTTGGTTCAAGAGGCCAGAGTTCCAAAGATTGGGGATAAATTTGCCTCCAGACACGGGCAGAAGGGCGTAATCGGTTTAACTTTGTCACAAGAGGTGAGTCAAGCGTCACATTTCTCGAGAGAGGGACTTGAGACCCGTATGTCAAGCTCATGGATACTGTAACAAGAACGTTTTTAAAATTTGATTCTTGTTTCCCCTTAGAATATGCCGTTCACCAAAGACGGACTGGTTCCTGATATAATTTTAAATCCGCATGCCATTCCGTCACGAATGACAATTGGGCACATAATTGAAGCATTGGCCTCCAAGTGTGTGTGCTTGCGACCGAAAGCACGAGATGAGATAAATGCCACTGCATTTTCTCAACCACTCACTGCTCATACTTTTGCCGGGTTCTTGCTTGGAAGTGGCTTTCATGAGCATGGGGAAGAAATCTTTTATGACGGTTTGACCGGGGAAAAGTTAAGAGCTACTGTGTTCATTGGAGTTAATTACTACCAGGTACGAATCACAAGAGGCGCATTTTTGCAGGCTCGGTAGTCTGAACCTGGGTTTTTGTTTTCAGCGTTTGAGGCACATGATCGATGATAAGCTAAATATCAGAAATCGAGGGGCTGTCACCCTGCTGGAAGGGCAGCCTAAGCGTGGCCTTACGAGGTATCGATGTCAACACCTCAATTCAAGTTTCACCAAAGTTTCATTCCTTCAGGCAATTAACTTGGTTTACTTTCATAGGGATGGGGCACAGAGGTTTGGTGAGATGGAAAGAGACTGCACTATTTCTCATGGAGCGGCAGGTTTGTTGCATGAACGACTGTTTACGGTAAATTATTATTATGATTTCGAATCGTTCATCGTCGAAAGAGCACTTTCAGTGAGGCTTTTACGCACGTGTTTGTATTTAGGTTTCGGATGCTGCAAACTACGTAGTGTGCTGCAATTGCGGTACTTTAACAAGTCTGGATCCCTATGTGGGCGGTTCCCAGAAGTCACGGCTCTCCCTTGCAAAATACTACCGATGTTCAACTTGTGCTGGACACGGAGATAATGTAAAGTGTTATTTATTTATTGTGTCTATTCCCATATTATGGCTGCTATATTGACTATGGTTGGGGTTATTATTGCAGCTGAGTACCATCGCTCTCCCGAAAGCAACCAAATTGTTGTATCAAGAACTTCTCTCAATGAATCTCAGGCCGAGGTTCAAAACACATACAGCGGATTTTATGCGTCATAAATTAGTTCGAGAGTAACATACGATTTGTTTTTCGATTTTCATGTAAGCAGTCTAAGACGATGTAATAATAGTTTAAGGAATTTGGACTGTAAACTGATAAAAATGGTCTGAAGACCATTTCTGACAATCAGCGTCAGTATTAATTTGAGATTGGACTTAAAATAAATTCATTTCTTCTCTGTATGTCTGTTACGTGCAACGGATGAAATATTCAGAATGCTGCTCGTATAGCTCACTGCGGCTTCCGTACAAAGAATTATTCATCAAACATCAGAGGCACGCGTTTGGTCAATACCGCATTGATTCATGTTGCTACTCTCCTCACTGCACTTTCTTTTCCAGACCAGACTCCTCCTTGGGTTTTACAATAATAACTGTGTTGAGTAGCTAATCATTTTAAAGGTGAAAATGGAAGCTTTAGCAAGAGACGTTAACGTGCACCTGCTGGCATCCAAAATTTCAGTGGAAATTCGTACTTTATTGCAGTATAAATCTTTCCACTACGAGCTTCAGGTTAGTAAAATGAAACCTGTCGTTTGGTGTTATACATTTGACACAGGAGGCAGTGAGTTAATGTTTTTTCGTAGAAATTAGCAACTTCGGAAGAGGTGACTGTGGCAAACTTTAGAACTTCCTTGTTGTACCAAATAAAGAAAGGAAATTTGGATATCAAGTTGCGAAACATGGTTTATCACTGGTTGAAGGATCATTGTTGTAACTTTCGACCGACCTCCGTTGAGCCATTGGACTACATGAAGAAACATCACGTAAGTATTTATATTCTTAACGTCCAAACTGTACTACCGTTGTTGCATTCATCTTACTGTAATTAACTGCAGGAGACTTGGGAACTTAGAATTTGGAAGTCCATCATATCAATGGCCAACGATTTGGGCATACCGCTTGCACGAGGTCGTCTAAATTCGGAACAAGAGTTGATAGAAGAAAACTGGTCCGAATTTAGCCAATGGGAAATAGGTATATGAGCATGTAGTCGTATGTGACATGACCTTAGCAGATGCTAGCCGAAATTATTCACTCACTTTGCAGACTTATCACGCTTCCGACCTGTGTACTCACCCAAGGACTTCCTGGACTGCATTTTACAAATAGTTAGTCCAAATTACCAACTGCAGGGGTAAACATTCAGACTTATTTTATTCATGTGCTGTCCCAGAGTTATGATTCGTTTTGGGCAATCATTTTGTAGATCTGAGAAACTTCGTAGCTCCCTTTCATCCGTTCCCATTAAAGTGAAATCACTGAGAGAGCTGGTGCGTCTATATTACACAATTGTAGTATCCCTGTAGATGCAGTCTTATGAATGTGATGTGCTACGTTTTTCATTTTGAATGTTCATGACTGAATTTCCGCTACAGAAATGTCTATTTGCGGATTTGACAACGGGGGAACCCCACTATGGCCTTATTCGTCACTTGGATTCTGAAGGAGAATATCATGGGCATCAGTCTAGTTCAGGATTGCCGAAACTCATTGAGGTTCAGCGAACCAGACTGGGTGAAATAGGTAGGATCTAAGCCTACCTCGGCTAGCAGACAATTTGTAAAAAAAACATTGTTTTTTGACAGTGGATGCCAAAAATCTTGCGCCTGCTGCCCAGGAGTATCTGAAAAAGGGCTGTCCACCAGCTCTGAGAGCCAGATTGTGGCAGCAAATATTGGGATCTACTGTAACCAAGAAGGTCAGATGTTGACTATGTGGCGATGGGAATCTGATGGATATATTGAGAATTTCAAATGTAATTATTTGTTTTGCAGCATTCTCAGTATTATCAAGAACTTAAACAGTCTGTGATCAAGTGCGAACTTCTGATTGATCGTCTCATTATAAAGGTAGATTGCCCTTAATTTTCCATAGTGAAATAGACACATAAATAAACTGCGTCTTGCTATGGCAGGATGTGCAACTGACGGCAGCTAACGACGACCAGTATTTTGTGTTTGAGGATTCGTTGTACCAAGTCCTCCTCACGTTCAGTAGGGACGTTACACTGTTGGAGCTGTTTGGTCGGAGCAGTAAGAGTCCTTTGACAGCAGTAGTGAAGGGCAAAGGGGGTCACACGGAAACGTCGGTAATCTACCCACCTAATGGCATTGTGCCTTTCCATGGCTTCACTATGTATGGTATGTTGTTACCCGTTCGATGCTTTAGTGGACGATAAAGTTTCACCTTCCTTGTTCTTTCCCAGTTGCCCCTCTGTGTTACCTCTACGACGAACCGGAAAACCTTTATTTTACATTTCGGGCACTATACACACGCTACTGGTATCGCCTGCATGAGATTTCATCCCACGAAAATGGAATTGTAGCCTTGTGTATTCTATTTGAGAAACTCTTACACCGTCACGAAACTCAGCTTTGGTTTCATCTACGCTCCCTTAGGGTGCTCCCGTACGTCTCGTTTCTGTTATTCTCAACTAACTGTGGATTTTCCAGCCGCATGTGACTCTATGATATCTTTTAGACTGCGCGTTGTCTTTAAATGGCTGATGAAAGGTTTTAGCGGTTACCTTCCTGTGGAGCAAGTCCTGCAATTATGGGATCTTATGCTGGCATATGATTCCATACAACTTTTCTCTCTGTTCGCACTTGGTGTGTTAAGTATTCGTCGGGAGAATTTGCTAAAGTCCCAGCAAGCTCAAAGCGTTGACGTGAGTTGCACATAATTTTTTAGGTAAATTATTCCATCATTATTCATTAGTTTAACTGCTCCTTTTCCATGGAATTATCAGGCTGTCCTGGCAGATTTGTCGTCTATAGCTGTCCTTCCAGTGCTCCAACTTGCACTATCCAAGGAAACTTTTTGACCTGATGATGTTTCAAGTAGTAATAATAATGGTCGTCGTTTCTAAGGGCTGTCATTTCGTTGTATAAATCGTATTCTTTGAGAAGACAAGGATAGCATAACATCTGAATTATTACCGTTGCTAACATATGGCACCGTCTCCTTTACGAACGTGTGCATAACAATATCTCACTACTAGAGTTGTAAACCCATGCTACGCATGGACCTGCTGGATGATCAAAAAGTACAAAAAAATACTCAACGCTGATTCATTGGTCTAGAAAGTCGTGTGTCAGGGTAGTTGCAGCTGATTATTTTGCGGTCATCACAACGGTTGCAGTATGGCTGAAAGTTTTATTTATATAAATACGGGCCTAGTGGCCGGGTCTTAAGTAGTTTCATTGAATAAGTAAGGGGCAAAAAACGTAGTATTATTGTAAGGGCCTGTCACGAATGTGCGTAAAAGTATTGAGGGCCGGGTCTCTAATAAGCGCTGGATCTCTAACGCTGGCCGGGTCCGAGCTCGTGTGAAGAAATAAGCGCCGACGACAATAACAGCATTTAGGGTACTCGGGCACAACACTACAGCCGCCGCAGTGTATTCCTCTACTGTAACCCTGATCCTCTACTACAATCACGAGAATTCAAACACGCTCCCGCCCTCAACCTTATCACCGCTTCCTGAATATGGCGCCCTACGTAATGCGCGCTACACAGGGTCGGGCAGCCGATGCGTAACGTTGGCAAACACGCAAGTGAGCAATATAAAACGCAACCGTTGAGACTAATCTAGTTCACAAATCATCGCAGAATATAAATTTGTTGCGTCGGCATTCGCCTGAAGAGCCATCACTGCAATGTAGATAGAATATTGACATTACTACATGCCTGAAACTTCAGTCCTTAACGCCAACGATTTACAATTATTTTAGAAAAGCAATGTAGCTACGTCATTTTAGTTCGGTGTTGACGGTCAACTTTCAAGGCAATGAAATGGAGTTGCAAATGGGTCACGTCCGACCTGTTTGGTTGTTGCTGGTGTGATTTTTAAGTACCTACAACCATTGCCGTAGACGGAGTTTCAGTGGTTACAGTGAGTGGAGCCGCAGTGGTTGCAGTGGATGGCATCTAAGCCCTAGGGCTGCCTTCAGTTAAACTCAACGCAATCAAATGACTAATGAACTTAAGCCTAAGATATCCAGCACATTTTTCAGGCGGTTTAAGTAAGAAATGTATATACAGGAACGGAACCGGCTACAATGAAACGACAATGGGAAATTCGTCGTCACTTTAAGTCGTCCATTGGTCTCGTGTTGCAAGTCCGGTCGCAGCTGGTATAAAATTGTGGTAATACGTATCGTGGCGGTTAGAAGAGCGTTGGAATTCAATAGCTCCCTGTGAGAGCATTGTTGCCATGGTTCACTGGTACGCTATTTGTTGCCACATCCAAACAATTGCGTTGGTTTTGTTTAGAAGACAGTATAACAGCAATAATACTAAACATACAGATGAATGCAATGAATGTGATACCAGAAAATAAGGCACCCCAGTCGCCTACCGTTAATCGGAAAAATGGACCAGCTAAGGGAGCAGGAAGGGGAAAGCAGCTAAGGTTAATCAGTGCGGCCATTGGACCTCAAAAACCGGGGCCTGCAGCGCAAGGAAGGGGCGGCCAACGACAGCCAAATGGACCAAGAACCGGCGGAGGAACTCAAGCGGCAAGATTACGACAGCGAGGACGTGGACAAGCGATTCCTTTACCTTCAGGTGGTACAAGAGTATCACTTCCTGCTACTAGGACGTCTCAACATGCACAAGTAACTGGTGTAGCCGCAGCACAAACCACTAAAGGTGATATACATGCTATCAGGGCTGCCGGCGCTCCACATGTAAAGCCACAAAATCGGAGCATTGTCTATGATGCGTCCAAGAGGCCCCAGAAAGGTATTGTGCCTGACGTTCATGCGCCAACACGATCAGGTCCAGTAACGCAAACCGAAGAAACATCATCAGCGCCCGGTGAATTAAAAGATAGTGAACGTAAAAGAAAATTAGAAATCAGGTTAATCCGATCACCTACTGCAGTCTTTCTGAACAACTTAACATCACAATACTTTTTTTTCTTAGATCCCCCGTCAGCGCTATGACCTTAGCACTCACTGAATCTCGTCATGACTTTGAAGATCAAACATCAAGCGGAGTAGGTTCTTTTAGTTCCATTTTCTCCACTGAACCATCGAGAACTGATATGGGAACATCAGCTGTAGCAGAAGCTGCTCATGATGAAAATGGGGGAAGCTTTTTAAAAGATGTTGCCCACTTTTGCAAGGAAAATCCCACCTGCTACCGACTGACGCCAAATTATCCCTCACTTTGTCCTCGATGTAAAGATGGACATTTCAAAGCTGAATGGACCCCTCTGAGCGTATTCTGTTGTGTTTGTGTCCCTATTTTGGGAATACCTTGTTGTTATGCCTTCAGGGAATACACGTGTACAAACTGTGGAGAAATATGGGAGTACGACGACCCTCGCGAGGAGATCACAGCTGTGTCTGAATTCACTTAATAAATCCTTCGATTCATACACTGGATTTTACTCAATAGAGTCCTTTTATTTGCGATTATTTGGGTTTACTGTGTGGTGAGGGTTTGGAGGCGTAGCTGCTACCCCCAGTTGTAGATTTACCCACAGAGCTCTTTCGACGTGATGAATCTTGCATTGTGACAGAAGATTTTCCCAAAGATTCTGTGGCTGATGGGGAGCCTGGTTTCATTTTCTTCCTCAGACGAAACAAGCAGCTGCCTTTAAGACGAAGTACGACCGTCCTTAAGGGCAAAACTTTAAGTTTCTTCAGTTTAGCTTTTCTTTTCTTTTCATCCATATCTACTGCACCGTTTTCGTCCAGCATCGATGTACCATCGCGTTTACGGATCTCTTCTACACAGCGTTCAAATTCATCATCGTCCGCATCGTCTTCTTCATCTGAATCCGCGTCCGGCTGGGAAATTTTCCTTGAGTGTTCCTGCAGAAAGCGTACAAGTGGGAGTCCCTTCGGTGGTAAACCGGGAAGCGTTGATTCTCCGAAGAATATCCATGCCATGGCAGCCGCAATCTTCTCTTCAGCTGTGGAAAAAACAGCGTGCATTTAGATGTGACTGCGGAGATATCAAGCGATGGATTTGCAAAACTCACGAAAATTAGGATCGACAGCAGTGATTGCATGATACAATTGTTGCATAGAAACATCGGTCTCTCCCGCCGGGTCATTCTCACGTTCTGCTGATTGTAGCGAGACGCCCAGTTCGGATAGCAGAACGTTGAGTATTTCGTAAATGTACTCCAGGCGATCAGCATCGAATTGTTTCACTACTTCTTCGATAAAATCTCCGACCAGACCTTCGTCCGTCATAACGAAGAAACTGACATATTTCATGAGGAACCAATCAGCCACAGCCCCAGTTTGCTTGCTCGCTGCTTGCACCAAGGCCTTAATTTCTTCGTCAGTCTTCTGTGGAAATGAATCGCGCATCGCTCCAGGAAACTCTGACGCGGGAAGTGACCCCATGCTATGCCCACCTTTAAATGCAAAAAAATACATAATTAGTAGCGTGTGTGCCAATGCTAAGCATTGGCTGGCCGAGTGTAGCGCACATTACGTAGAGCGCCACAACAAGGAAGCGGTGAAGAGTGAAACTGAGGGAGTGAATGGGCAGGAGCGTGTATTTTAATGCTCGGAATTATAGTAGAGGATACGTAGTTTACTCATCTTTAAAAGTTTCCATGAGATAAGGGAAACATACCTGCAGCAGATTTCTCGATAAGGACATTTCGGACTTTGGCGATGTCGTTACGAAGCTGGTGAATCACGCACTCATCAATACGCCCTTCAAGTATTCCGAGAAACGTACTGAGCGAGTGATCCAAGAACTGACGACAGCCATCTACCAAGTTGTAGCAATACTCAGCACGCAAATTACCCCAAGGTAACCGCTCTTTAAAGTAGCTGGTAACAAATTCCAGAAATGGAAGAATGGCTGGTGAATGTTCAGGAGCCGCATAGTCATCGTCCTGATTCTCTCGTAGTTTGCGAACGACTTCCAACTGTTCCATGCGTGTTTGTTGGATGTCGTGGATAAGGACAGCGCAGTCCCGACGGGTGAAATTTCGCTGCCGCACAGGTTGGTCATAACGGAGATACAGAGGGACACTTTCAGCAGTCCCAAGTGGTTGTATAAATTCAGGTGGTTGTCCCACTTTTTTCCCCGTTAGAACTTCGACAACTTGGTCCACAATTTGTTTTGAACTTTTTCCTTGATAAATTTCTTGCCATCTTGTAATTCCACCTTCGACGAATTCAGCTATTTTTGACCAACTGGGCCGTGGTGTGGCTTTAAACTGAAGACTCTGAACGAGCTCTTGAAGGTCATCGCGATCAGCTATTAGGGAATCTATTTGATCGCGAAGATTTTGGACTTGTGAGGACCAGTGATCATAATCATCCTTTACGCCTTTGTAACGATCCTGAGCCTCTTTCATTTCACCTTCTAGAAGCTGAAATTCGGCCTTGGGAATGACATCTGAATAGTCGGCTTCCAAAATGGTTAGCCTGAGAGAAGAAGGAGACCCTAGAAATAAATATTCAGGGAAGAGTGTCGGGATAGTAATCACCTGTAATGTGTTTCTGAGAGCGTCTTCCGCGTGTTTTCTAACGCATTTCGAAGAACACTTGCATCGTTCACACTGGCAAGATCTTCTTCCGCAGTGCTGCCACCTTGTTCCTCGTCTGCTGCGGCAGCCGCTTGCGCTGCAGCGTCTTGACCCAAAATCCTCGCCGTTTCAGTTATTTGACGTCTCAAGTCGTTAATTTCCATGATAAGCTTCTTCCGCTTCTCCTCTGAAGCTGTCTTCAACGACTTTTCCTCCTCAAGGGAACTTTCCAGACTAATAACAAGAGTGAAAATGTTTTTAAAAACTTCAGAAATTCAGAGCGGAAAGAAAAACTATTGCCATTACTGTACTTATTAAGGATCTCGACCATCGTGCGTATAGCACCGTCTTGCTTGTCAACATGTCGGAGGAGAAGGAAGCATCTCTTCTCCGTCTCGCACAATTGGTAGTACCCGTCACCACGAACTTTCGCGATACGAATATCGTAGCACCTTTCTGTGTAGCCGACATTGTTCTGCAGCAGTTTTATGTCACGCAACTGACGCTCTCGGAGACCGAGGATTCCATCGTAATTAATTTTAATGGCCCGAAGTATGGGCCGGAGGTTCTTGAAGTGAAGAATGATGGCAGAGAGAGCGCGACGGTAGATTTTCAGACGGGCCGCCAGTCTCTCTTCAGGCTCTTCTAATGAATCCTGTACACTAACGTATTCATCCATGGACTCTGTGTCCAGCAGAGCCTCATTGACTATTCGTCCATGACGAATATCGTCATAAATCTTGTTCATTTCATATACCGGAGCAACGCAGCCACATCTTGCTATTTCACCTTTAATTTCTTTCTCCAGAATTGCTATAAATGCGGACTGTGTAACTGTAGTGGAAGGCTTGTCCTGGAAAAGAAACATTTCCTAATGAAGCTATTTTGTACGGAGAATTTTATAGAGCAAAGGCATACAAAAATCTTAGCCCAGTACTGGTTCTTTATGTCTTGTGGTTCCTGGAATAAGTCCGCCTTTGACTGTGTAATGTCCACTTCGTCGTCGGAGCCGCAATGGGGAACATCCGGTCCGACCATTTTGATAATGTTTTGTAACTTGCGATTCCGTTTCTCCTCCTCTGCATCCTCCAAATGAGCATAATAATCCCATTTTCCTCTTGTCTCATATCCTTCCATTAATTCTTTCATGTAGTTGCTATCAAGAAGATCTCGATGTTTTTCTTTGCACTCATGATCCTCGTCAGGATCAAATGGTCGAACTTCTTCTTGAGGTGGTGTGTTTGGAGTTGTGTAAAACCGCACGTCCAACATTTTTGACGTGGGAGCCGTATTTTCTTTGAAGCGAAGAATCCCCGGAACACTTGTAGTCTCATCAGGAGGAACTGCTAATTTCTGGATGTTTAATTTCACCTTGGAAAAACCTCGGTCCCCATCTCCTCCAGTGTCTCCAGATTCTCGTCTGCTCCCTCCAGACGCCATTTCTCCCGTTTCCTTACAAGCGCCACTTGATTGAAATGCGAAGTGAGGTGAAGATTTATTAGTGAACGAACGAAGTGTGAATATGAATAAAACTGATCAGATGAACATCGGGTTTAGCCAACCTCATGTATTCATCTGTACGGAATATCGGTTATAATTACGCGAAAGTATTGAGTAGTAATGTAGCAATTTTCGTTACTATTTAAGAATCAATAATTATTTATATCGACATATTTTTACAGAATACTTCATTTTGGTTTGGTTCGTTTGACGGTTTGACTGATTGATTGATTGATTGTGCGTCGTGTGTGTGTGTGTACTTTAACTTTACTTGTACGCTTGGAATGGTATGTGACATGTGATGTGACGAAATTCGTTTTTGAAAGATGAGGTCATTAATATTAAATTTGTGTTTAGTTAGACTAACCGCACCGTTGAAGGGCGAAATGTGCTGCGTTGATTTGGTTAAAAAATAAACGTTATTGTAGCCATGGCATGCCGGGAGAAAATGTAACTGTGGATGACAGCCATGTGTGTGTAAATTATTTATTGTGTAGCATGTACTAATTGAGTGTAAAGAGATCTGTAAGTTCTGTTGTTCATGTATTAATACAGACATTTTGGTGAGTGAAGTTAGTTGACAAGGTTTAAGGATGATTTTCAAGTAAGAAAAAGAGTTTCGTAATACTATTCAGAGAAAATTAGTTAAGTAGTCTTGATGGTCTTTTCATGATTTTTTCTCAAATGTGAGTGAGGATTAGCTCAAATGTCGCCATTTCCAATGCGTGGAGATTTAGCCCTGAATTTGGACTTTCCTTTGTTGACCAAGAGCATAACATTCCAGCTACTGGATTTGCCATTCTGCTTCTGTTGTTTGTCGCCCTTGCGAGAATCATCTGGCCCGTCAGCTCCCTTGAATACGTCTTCAGTCCTTACTGTCTCCTCCATGTGGATCATGCTTGGTTCGAGTCCTTTGGATTTCATGTAGCTGGTCACTTGTTCTGGTATTTCTGCCAAAATCTCTTCCGCCAGTTGTCCTTGAGCTGCAAGAGCTGACATTTCTTTTGCAGCAAAGCCAACCATTCCTGCCATTCCGCCACCCGCGGGTGCTCCGGGTCTCCCTGGAACATTATACCCCGTCGCCTCTCCCGTTCTTCTCAGCCAGGATTCCGAATTTCGGTACTCGACAAACTGAACAACGTCTCTTTCAGCTTGTTTCCCCATGTAAGTTACCATTGTGCCGTCACCATCTAATTCTTCCATGGCTTCAAAATCCGCTTCACCCACGCCCACAATTACGATGGAGATGGGAAGACTAGAGGCCTTAATTACTGCCTGTAATAAAGGTTACATGAAGGAGAAGCAATAATTATTATTATTCATGCTCTCCCATCATGATGATCTACTACTACTGCTGGCATATGAATTGAGGTAATAAATACTTCTTTGGTGTGATGCATATCTGTGACGACCCCGTCGGTGATTATAACTAGAATGTAATAATGCTGTCCCGGTTTTGTTTGGGTGGCGATACTTATGACTCGGTTGATTACCGGTGCCATGTTTGTAGGTCCGAATAATTGAACGCGGCTGATGCAGTTCCTGGAATATCAATTTACAGCCCATTTGCAGCTGGTCAGCTCATATACCTTCATCTTTCGTCTGAAGGGCTTGGTCTTACTTGTAAGCAGTAAGAACACCATCGATTCCTTCGCAGTTGGGAGATTTGCCCAGCGTGACCGGAAATAGATGTGAAGTGTCACCAATCGGAGGGATTCTAGCACCGAAACCATACACAGGGAATACGCCGGTGTTGTCGTAATCCTTTATGATGCTCCCCACGGCAACGATGGCCTGCTCGTAAGCATTTGTAATCTTGGGATCAGAAGCAACATGATGGAGAGAGCTTGGGTGGCTGGGATCTCCATTGGAACCTGGAGTCACGATGATTAAGGAAAATGAAGAATTCCACATAAAACCATAATCGTCATCATTTCTTAATCTTAGTTGGTCACCCACTCACTTGTGAAGTCAATAGAAAAAATCAGATGGAGTTTGGTCCCTGCTTGGACGTAATCTAAGAAGGTGAAGACGGGGGTAATTTGGCAGCTGATCACCGAGAAGGCTGACTGTGTCGTCTGCAACAAGACAAAAAGACCGAGCCATTCTTAGACTTAAGCATGCGGAAAGGACAAGAAGATCGAGCCATGGTGTTTACTTGTCCATGCTTGTTTGTCAGTTGAAGTCGGTCATCCATGCCGCTGGCCATTCGAGTCAGCGTTGTAAAAGCGAAGCCGACAAGCTCGTCCTCTCCTTTGTAATTTCTTCTGTAACATTCCAATTTGAGCTGTCGGTCCTTATCCCCACCACATATACTTCGGCCAGAAATTGTGATTGAGGGGTAGATTGGAAAGGATCCTCGAATTATTTTGCTTCGGAAAATGACCAGATAGTTACCAGCGTCGTTGATTTTGGACAGCGAGTACAAGGTATTTGGCATGAAGCAAGTCATGCAGGACCCAAAGCCATTACCGGCTATTTTTAACGTCACCTGGTTCCATCATGAGTGCAATATAAGATAAATGAGAACTGAAGGCAGTCTACATGACGAGAGTATTGGAACGGAAAAACCTACCTCGTCCTTTAGACTTGCTAATTCTTCGGCTATCAAAATGATCGTACCAGCCTTTTCTCCGTATTCCTCCGACTCTAATTTCTGAGTGAAGCCTTTTGCCCCTGCGGCCACAATGTTGGCCACAGTGCACTCCAAGTAACCAATAGAATCCTGCTCATCCAGTACAGTATTTGCATCATCAATGTCATAAATCTCAAAGCGAAGCATTTGCATCTGCTCGAATCTATACTCCATTTGAAGCTGTAATAAAAATATAACTGACAGCTTGAACACATCTTCCATGCATTGACTTGCAGCCGAAGAAACCTTATGGTGACTGGTACCTTTGTGGCGAAGTCAGGATTGAGATTATTATCGAGAACTTCTGTCCGGAGGATCTCAACCCACTTCTTAGAATTGAAGGGCCTTTGGAATACGACACACATGGGATCTGACTTGGAAAGTACGTCCGTGTCTGCCAACTCACTGGGGAAATAGAATTGCATGGAGTCAATAATGACTGCCTAGTGTGAACTGTCGTCTCCTCAGCAAGTCTATCAAGCACACGTGTAGCGAATTAATTAATAAATTACCGGCAGGAGATGGAAACTTCAATGGAAGAAGTGGCATTCATAGCCGTTCCCGGCTGAAACGTTCCATCTGGAGGCTTCTCAGGTTCCCTATACACACACACAATCTCATTTGCACTCTTTGTTCCCAAAACAATAAATTTCACCGCTTTCTACATAACTTGCGTCCCTTCCCATCCCTTCCTTTGAACCAATCAATTTTATTGGAATATAGAAAAACTGCTTACCCTCCAGCTTCTGCCCTTCCATAATCACCAACTTTGTTATTCATTTTTCCCTTTTGCTGTACAAACTTTATTTATGTCCACTCTTCTGAGGCCTCTTCTCCTGGCCAGGCAGTTCACTCATTCGAATCCATTTTCACACCTTCCATTCAAGCTGTCCGTTTCTCTCTGTCTCGCCAGGATGAGCACCCGAATAATGACGTAATTATTTTTCCATGAGGTAAATACACTAAAGACGAAGCTGCTGCTGCTCATGGAATACAGACTGGTCCGTCAGATTAAAAAAAAAAGGTGAGCAAGAACGTCAACTGTGAGGTTACTCAAGGTTGATTGGCAACTCTTGGAGTTGGGCAGCTGGGGTGAGTGGTACTGTTAAAATATTGAGCGTGTGTGTATATTTGTGAGTAAAAAGTAGTAACTCTTGCTATGTGACTCCAGATTTCTTTTCCGGAGTGGAGCGATTAAGATTTAGAACGATTGACAAGGGAGGTATAGGCAGGCGTTGGTTGTTGTTCCTTGTATGTAAATTATGAAAGAGATCCCAGACAAGAAACTCCCTCTTGTCACCTCCATGGATTTTCATCGTATATAATAATCCACTATGTGAGAACAATGACTGCCTCAATCTTCTTCTTCTTCCTTCTTACCTAACCTGAGACGAGGACGGCCATGACGACGACGACGAAGACTGTAGTAGTAGAAAGTCATTTTATTTCCCCTGTGCATATACACACACATAAATGGTATACACACAGACCGTTTAGAATGCGTAGCTATGCCTGTCAAAATATGGAATCTGTTTTGCTCATGCAGGCGGAGTCATGGTCATAGCAATGGCAATTATATAATGAACCTTTCGTGATCCCTTTAAAACTATAGGCCTTCCTGTTCTGAGTAGATGAGGGGAAGGGAATATGAAAGAAAGTAGTAATAACAGTTGTTCCACTCCCCTGTAAAAGTTCCCCACTACTTCTGCATTCCCTCCGTCTGTGTGGATTATGAACATAATTTATCACTTAAGATCAGATCAACTTGTCCAGATTACTCTCCGAGTGTAGCTATAGCTATGTGTTCTGAAAATATTGAAATGTATGCATGGACTCATGTTGTTGTTATAAGCTAGGGATTTCAAGTTTAGACTGTTGGGCAAAAGTTATAGTTACGACGAGGCTATTGATCGTGCTCATTCTCCCTGTATTCTACGACCACATGCATGCATTTAAATGTTATTGTAAGGCCTCTCCTATGGAGGACTGTTGACTTGTACGGTGCAATACATTCAATGAATTTTTACAGCCTGTTATTATTTATTCTTTTCTTCGCACCAATAACCGCTCCGCCTGTCCCTCCCAGCTTTCTAAATCCAGCATTTCAGACGCAAATAAGTCCAGAGAGGGAAAATACTTTTCCACTTGTTTCTCCTTTCCTCACACGAACAAAAAATAATGTTTACAATGATAAGCAGCTGCCCCATCCACAACACATGTCCGAATAGCTGGTGTAGAAAATTATTTGCTTCGCCATTATTATTTTAGTTTTGGCTTTTATTTTTTCACAGATATTTTTTCGTCTTATAAGCTGCATTCATTCAGTCCATTTGGTGATTAATTATAAATTGATGATGGAGGACAGAATAACATAAGTAGTCATAATTATTAATTTAAGTTGTACGTAGTAGTACCCCACATAATTACATGAACCTGGAAGGGGAAGAGAAGGATGATTATTATGAAGATTGAGTTTATAATTTTTGTAAGAGGAGGAGAAAGGGAAGGACATGAGACCGAAATTATGTTGACGTCCCTGCTGGAATTAATGGAATTTTTGAGGTAAGTCATAGTTATTATTATTTGAAGCGCTTTTGAATGTGACATACATTAATGATATGCAGGTTTCACTTTTCTCACATGAAATCTCATCTAAGTTTCTTTTAGTATTACAACATTAAGTTAAATTGACGTCGACGGAATAATTAATAATTAAACAATAGCAGCGGCCACTTGAGAAGACACTCCAGCATCTCATTTTTTAGTTTCCCCTGAAAATATTTTTATTATTATTATTCTACGGCCTTAATTTACAATAATACTTCCTCTTCTAATACTTAAATGCAATCTCAATGAAAATGTACATTAATTTTTTTCCCGAGCTTCATCAAGCTCCAGTGAATCAATCAATCATCACCACACTCTCGTTGCTCTTATTTCTAAGGCTCCTTTTATTTTCCATGTACTCAACAACAACATTCACACCCGTTATCTGCAGTTCCGCCTTCATTCCTCCAACAAAGTTGACTTCTCCGGTGTTCAACGTTTTTGAAAGCTTATTCTCCCCATCTTTTCATGTTACAATTATTATTACTCTTTCATATGTACACATGCCGTTGTTACAGGCTATACATTTGAGTACTCACTACTGATGCACATGGCCAATTAAGAATTTATAGGCAAACTTGCATCATCTTTCTTTCTTGATAATCTTGTTGTTTTTGGCTCGGAAAAAAATTCTTGTTGGGGATTATTCTCATTGATAATGCGCAGTGAAGAAATTCTTTGACAGAAGGCAAAAAGGAATTTATGAGGAGATTCTTCTTAATTGTCAGTCTTTTTCATAGAAAATACTTTTATCATCCCTGTTCAGTAGTTGCAGCGAACATTTTCCATGAGGGCTTTGAAATTTGCAGATGGAAAGTTTGAAAGCGTGTGACTTGGATGAAATGAAAATGTATTATGATTGTATGGTGCACTAAATTAAGTGGAATCACTATCATCAGTAGTAATAATATTGAGCATCTATTTGTTGGGCCCAGGGTCAAGGAAGGAGTGAAATAGGATTGTATCTCATGATTTTTGACAACAGGATCCACATGATGCTGGCCAGAACACAAACAAAAGTGCCAGCCCAAGCCAATTGGAGGGACCAGCCGTGAAAGATGATTCGAGCGGAGCGGAACTCTGTGTAGTCAGGTGTCAGTCTCGTCCATACATCCAGTGGATCTCTTTCTTGTCTATTTTTGTGCTTGAGATGAACGATTGTGAGGGTGAAGAGTGCAAAGAGAGCTGCGAGGACGTAAATAACTCCGGTCACGAGGACAGCACTGATTTGTCTACGGAGAATCCCAAATAATCCCACAACGATTGCAGCCCCCAGGAGGATTAAGCAGACCAAAGCGCAGGCGATGGCTAGGTTTTGCATACCTATTACACAAACAGACGTAGAAATTAGTAATTAATTCTGAGGAGGAACGAGTAAATAATTAATGAATCTCATGCGCATGTCATCCTCCATCATGATGGCTGATGAAATGTCAACAAGAAGAACTTACGATGCTGCCAAGATGCACGGGCATCCGTTGGCTTTGGCAAATCTGGATTCAGGTGATCCACACAATGGACGTCATTATTATATCCCAACGTTTGAAGCACTCCAAATTCTTGCTCTGGAATAAGCAGAAGGAGAAGCCGGAAATGATTTAGATTGCTGTTGCTACAGTATCCTGTCATCATCATGATCTTTAGATGAAATGAAATCCGCTTGCTTACCCGTCACATCAATGCAGGATATCCAGACGCCGGAATGTAATGGAAGGAGAAAGACGAGATTGTTTTCATCATTAGCGTACACGTAACTTCCACTCACATCCATTCCTTCAGTGTCTGGATGTGTGGAAAAGGAATAGTAGCCTCCATCATCCTCATGGCCGGACTCATGATTTCCACCACCACTGTTACTCGTCACCGTAGCCGTATTCACATTCGGTCTTTTCCGGAAATTAAGTGAAGAATATTTCCCTTTTTGCTGCTGTGAATTAGCACTATTAGCAGCATAAGCAGTGGGCTGTGTAGCAAGACCAGAATGATGATGAGATTTGACATTATGATTGTTGTGATGATGCTCCGTTGTACTTATCCCACCCGTCGTCCCCGCAATACGTGGCACACGTCCGTCAAAGAACCAGTGAACACTTAAATGAGTTCTATTCTCTACTAATTGCTTTAATTTGTCCTGATCATAAATCATCATTTCCCAGTAGCGAGAGGTGAGCGCTATGGAGAGGAGGGCTGTGGCCAGTGCCGTGCACAAGATTGTTGTCATCAGGAATATTGCACAGGGTTCACATATGATTTCAATACACTTCCGCTTCACTTTAATGTTCGGTTGACCTCTGCCACGAAGGACAGCTGCACCTGGCCCCAGAGCTCCTGGCGGCCTCGCCACACCAACAACACTACTTGCACTTGTATTCACTACTGTCCGACCGTTGTTGTTATTACTGCTGCTGTTATTTTGATAATGATTCATCTTTTTTAATTAATTCTCCCTATTTATTTATTATTAATAATTCCATCCAGCATTCACCAAACTCTCTGCGGTTCAATCAACTTTCATCATCATCATCATCATAATCGTGAGTGTAAAAATTCTGCGACGAGTTAGCACATATGGAATGTTCACTTATAATCGTCCTTTATTCGTACTGTAACCAAGCTGTTGTATGATGAAGCATTTTGTAGAAATTTAGTCCTGAATGATGATGGGTCCCTCATGTGAGTTTAAGAGCCACCATATCATCAAGTTGTAGTAGTATAGTCGTAGTAGTTTCTCAACTAGTTTATCACAACTGGCTACAGCAGCAGGAGCAGCAGTGGGAGGGAGTAGTAGTAGTAGTAGTAGTAGTTGCTTGCTTTTTCTAAGCCCATTTCCTCGCTCTTGTTCTTATCTGAAAAGAGAGAAGAAAGTTTTTTTAGTTTACAAGATTGAACAAGCTATTTAGGTTGTCTTACAACGTACTTTTCTCTTGTTATGCTAACTGGATGGGAAGGAGAAGAACTAAATGGAGAAGTAGTGTGTATGTGTCCTTGCACAGCTCAGAGGCTAATGTAAACAAAACTGTGTGTAGAGGAAGAAAGGAAGGGAAATTGTATGGGAACTCGTTCTTTCTCACTCTTCTTCTCCCCATTCTTTCTTTCTCCATTCTTTAGCTTCTTTTACTTATTGCACCAAGTTAGACAATTTTGACGGACGGACGGACCATCATTATAACAGCCTTGTGAGAGGTTCTCGCAAGCAATCTAATGTAACTACCTTACAGGTATACAAAGTGTGCCACTCAAATAACTTAAGCAAAGATAGGAGGACAGGAAAGTATAGGATTTTCTACATACACATATACAACTTATTCATTCTCCTGGTAGCGACGGCGACGAGGACGACGACGACCTGAAAACATGCAAAGTGTTATTCCTTCCGTTCTCCTTCCCCTTTCCCACTAATTTTTAAAGCTCCATAAATAGAATCAAATAAAATTTTCATTTGCAATCAGGATTTTGTCCTACAACTTTTCTACCTCATCTTCATCATGGATTAGAATTTCATGATGGCAGTCACTGCCGCCTCTACTTGCGCTTTTTCTCAAAACTCTGGAGCAGGAACAAAGTTGACTCATTCTTATGAATGTTTTGGGTGACCTTCACATTAAATTACACGAGCTAATTTTCTCGGTCCTTGTTTTTCTCTCTGTCTCTGTCCGTCCGTTATGTTTGGTGGGAGGAAAAGCTGGAGATTTTACTTGCTTTCTAAAACCGAATCCATTATTATTCCCGTCCCACACATTCATTTCCTTCCCCTGCCTAGGACTCCTACTCAGAAATCCTTCGGTGGTAATGTGCATTAAGCTTCACATGTCCGTCTGTCCCCTGCCTCATTTCCGTCCTCAGAAGACGTAATTTGTGGCTTCGGGCAGGCCGTTGCAGAGTGACTACATTCTACTTTGTCTGGTCCCTGCTCGATGGCAAATATCTTACTGTTCCTCTGCAGAGGAACACATTGTGGAATGGAACGCTGCTGAAGGATTCATAATCCTGTTACATTGGGCAATAATAGGAGGGAAAGGTAGGAGAAGTAATGGCTGCTGTCATTGTTAGAGGTGGAAGAAAATGTGGAAAATTCCACAAGAGATTAGGGTGAGTATACATGGCTGGGAGGCAGTAGTGCCTTTCCACTCTGTTGGATTATTTGGCAAAGTTAGAACATTTACCACATCCCATGTCTTGTTAATCAGTCCTGGTTATGTGCTTGCTCAAAAGGGAGGGACCACGAGGCGGAGGAGAGGGAAAAATGTAGTTTAGTTTTTGTAATGAACAGACACGACCCAGGCTAAAATTTGTTGTTGTTGGACGTGTGGTGTTGCGAGGTAGGAAGGAAGCTCATTTCATTAAGAGTTAGTCGTCGTCGTCCTCATTCTAGAATATTAGCTCCTGTTGTTGGATGTTCCGAAATCAGGAGGGAATTTGATCTAATTACTCACGCCTCTTCTATTATCCTCTCTTATGTGCTGCTCCTGCTCCTACGTTATCTACTACTCATTCAGTCATGACTTACACCAAGCCAACTTTCTACGTCCTGCTGGTCGTTCAAGGTTCACTTGTTATTCAACAGCTCATCATCATCTCTTCCAAATTTTAGTCAGTTGCCTCAGGTTAATAATAAAGGCGGAATGAATGCCCTGCTGGAAATATGCTCAATTATTGAGGATAAAATAATTGTAGTACTCATGATGAAGGGCGGTTTACAGATGAAAAAGGGAGGAGGGAAACTTTAAGCTTTATCATTAGATTTTTTGCTCTTTCTTCTACTCATCAAGTTATCCTGATGATGGTCCGAGGATAAAGTGAGCCAGGATGGAAAATTGGTCTCATGAAATTCCATACGAGTTGGAGAAAGTTTTGTGTAATCTGGACATGCGTTAGTTGCTCGTTCATGCGTGAAAATCAAGTAATGAAGGAGTGCTGCTCCAGGTGTGCTTTGCTTCTGCTGCTGGCTTCCAACGAATATCAGTTTACATAGAAAAATGATCCATCAATGGATTCTCCCATTTCTTCATCATCCCGCTCCGTCTTCCTCGTTCTTTTCACAAGAGACACACAAAGTTTGCCGAGCTGGAATAATACGTACACGCCATAGCAATATCTATAGTCACGTTTTCCCTCATCATCTCCCTTCTTCTCCTCTTCAACAGTTACATCATGACGAGGAAGAAGAATCTAAGCGAGCCATCTGAGCTCTGTAGTCGTCTTTCCTTGTAATTCCCCGACATGTGCTTTGTTCCACTTAAATAAACCTGTCTCACATCTTATAACATTTTTACACGCCGCTGCTGTCTCTGCTGCTGGCTCCTTGCTAACAACAAAATCCCTCACAGGAATATCAATGCAAAGCCACAGCAGCAGCAACAGAAAGTTACTTTTTTACGAACGAACAAACTGAAGAGAAGAATTTTTTTCCTAACCAAAAAGTTGTTGTTTTTCTTGTTGTTACTAGGAAAACCACTTTTCCTTTACGAAGGAGGTAGCCAGACAAGAAGAAGAAGAAGAATGAGTGAGGGAGTGGGAAAAAAGTAGGAAATTTATCCGACTGTGTCTTTCAAGATTGGCGATCACGTAGGCATTGGAGTGAAACGGGACCGTATGGCACTACCACCCAACCACAGCAGCAACAACAATAACAAGAAACTGCTCTTCTTTCTCAATAGCAAGAAAAAAAGTTATTTGGAAACTTGCTTTCTTCACTGCACTGCTGTATAGAAAGAAACAACTCTGCGGGTGAACTCACGTTTGAAAATAAGTAAAGGAAAAGGCATGTCATTCTCGCAGGTTTTTTTTAAGTCTGACGTGACCAGTGAAAGGACGACGACGAGGGGAATTGTTGCTTTTGTAAAATTCCATTTTTTCCTTACATTTTCTCCCGTCGTCCCTCGTCCTTCCTTGGGCTCTACGTCCAACCAGCAAAGTTTGGACCAAAAAGTCAAGTCAAGTCTAACTCACTTTTTGAGTCGCTCATTATTATATGGAAGCTGACTTTTTTCATGCTAGCGATCCATTATGGAAGGTTTTTTATTTCTTTAAAAACCCAAGGAACTGGATTCGTTCATGATGGAAAAGAGTTCCAAAGAAGTGTTTCTTGAGCCGCTTTTGGAAACTATGAATGGACGAGAAATTCAGAAACTATTTTTGCCCCTTTTTTGTCCTCGCTGTTATTTAATGGGAAACTTTGGACAAAGATCATCATTCCAGGCTCTTTTTCTTCTTCTCCTTCCAAATCAATTTCTTCTTCTTCTCGATCACATGAATGAAGCGTGCTACACAGTGGATTTGATCCATTTTTCGTCTTTTACTTCATGAACCATGGACAGTGGTATGGAGGGAACGAGTAAGTAAAGTGAATGGTGTGGGAAATGGATTTTCTTCCTCGTCATTCGTGTAGTAACAAGTTACAACACTAAAGCTTCAGTTCTAGTTGATGATGAATATTTTACTGCCGAGTCAAACTTACTTGGCTGTTGGAATTTAGACGAGGGAAAGAAAGAGCGAAGGAACACAACTGACTCTTCTTGGCTGGTGCATGGGCTTTTCAAAAGTGAATTCACTTTCTTTTCCAGTCAAGTTTAATGTGCGGCCATGATCCTCCACATGTTTAGCAGCAACTGCCTTCCATGTTATCGCATGGATCATCCCATTTCATTTGGCTCCTTCGACTGCTACTACTTGCTTTTTAAAGCTTTTTTTCGGCTGGAATGAAACGTCCATGAAAACGGGATGGAATGGAAAGAGACGACGACGTGGTGGTGGCAATAATCAAGGGAGAATAAAGGGAGATACGGATGTAAAAAGTTGATGGGGAAATCTATGTGGAGAAAGTCAAGAGTTTTTACTCATGACCGACCGAGCTGCCACAATAATTTCCGTTGTTTTGAAAAAGTCATGATTCATAAATTCGGAAGATAAGGATGTGCGTCAGAAGAGTTAAGAAGGAGACTATGTAACAAAGTTATTCTTCCTCTGCCCTTTAGCATTATTCTGCTAGTTTTCTTCCGTTGCTGCTGCTGCGTAAGGGAATTTCATGTTGGCTTTTTCCGGCCGGAATAAAAGACAAAATAAAGTTGGGGAAAGGAAGAAGAAGAAGAAGAAGAAGATGGAGAGTGAGTGGTGGTAATCCAAAATGTGTAAAATATAAGCTCAGCTCTTTTACTCTTGTTTGGGATAAAAAAAGCGTTTGCCAGAAGAATAATAATAATACGATGTGATAAAGAGAAACAAGTTGAATTTATATGCTTCCCACCACCACTTTGTCGTCTCGCTTACTTCTCTCTCACAATAATTTAGCTACACTTCCCTCCCAATTCACTTTTATTCTTGTTCAACACTACCCAGTCATAAATATTCTTTGGAACAAAAACAACAAGAGTTTAGTGGAGCATTATCACTGGGAATTCTCTCATCCTCCTCTAACTCTTCATTGCTCCTGCCTACAACTATAGTTTCTTTCTATCTCAGCCAATTATTATTATTCTCATTCATTCCCGTCTACTACAAACTTGTCCTTTCTGCTGGGCAAACAGAATAAAATACACGGAGATGCACACACATACAGAGAGATGCATGACAAATCCAGATGAGTGAGTGTGGCGGCCACAAAGTTTGCAAGAATCAACATGAAGACGACAGACGAAATGGCGTAAAAACTCGGGATTGAACAAACTTGGGATTATGACTGCCATTTATTAGTCCTGCAATGCAGACATTTATGGAGGGAGTAGAATGATAACCACAAAATCTTTCATGTCTCCACAATTATTATTCTCTTTCCTTCTTCTTCCTTCCTGCCTGCCTGGCCAAAAGAGAAAATTGAAGGACAGTCATCATGATGATGTCCACCGGAGTGAAACAATTCTTCTTCTCGTCCCATTTCCCCCGACACTAACTCTTCGCTCTGCTCCGCATGTAATCCAACCGCGTCCAGCTCCTTTTTTCCAGATCCCAACAGAATCCGAAGATCGTTCCTATCAGTAAGCAGCATTACAATCTATCTCCACTACTCTGCAGTGTCACAAGGAATTTTTCTTTTGTTCATTAGATATGACAAAAGTACTTGTGTTTGTCCGCTGGAAAAACTTTCCACTCACACTTTTATTCTTTCCAAGAGTAAGCAGTTGAACAAGCATTCATTTATTAAGCTGTCATGTCCTACGTAAAGAAAATAAAGAAAAAGCGTGAGGCTCCATGAGCCGGAAAGTTACTACAGGTGATAGAAGATAAGAACTTGAATTATTATAGGATCATCCGCGCCCTGCTGGAATATCCTGTCAAGTGGCTTGGACAAAACTGACCACGTCAGCGACCCGAAAATCCCAAAGCTGACCTTGAGCATCTGTCTATGCCTGCGGTGACAGTTACTCCGAAATTCGCCTTCGGTTACGTCTGGTGAAAGTTGAACTTTCTCAGCGACTAATCCTCTTTCTCCGTCTCTCTGGGCTGCTATTGCAATGAGAACTTTCTTTTTGTATCCAATTGGGAATTATTATTGTAGAGGGCAAGGACATAATGTTGAGTATTGCGGGAGTAAGCTACCTAGCCAGTATATAGTGCGTGCGCTTGAGACGGAAGCTAATTTTTTTTTATTTTGATGAATTGAGAGAGCTTAGTTAGATGATGTTCATGAGAGGATCAACTACTTTCTTTTTGCAGCGGCGCTCGCTTGCTTGCTACCTCCTATGGACAACTTGATGATGTATGAAAAGTCGAGTCTAGAATAAAGAATGGTCGACTTGTACACCTCCTGGTTATATTATTCCTGCCATATAAAAGGACGGGACTGAACTGATGGTTCTACCATTACAGCTCCTGCTCGCTCCTGTTCCTCTACGTGAGCCCAGTTGTCTCTCATGAATTTATCAATCGATCGCGTGTTGTGGAACACTTTGCTCCTCTCATAGTAAAAGTTAGCCTCCCTCGTAGCATCTTTTGTATGTAGTTATACCTATGGCTATGATGTGAAATTGTAATAGCACGTATATTGCTACTACTGCAGGACTTTTCTAAACTATCAGAATTTTCAGCAAGGCTAGTAGTGCCACTGTCCTGTCACCATACATCCACTCACACCTCTCTCCAACGAGTAATCCACAGTCATTTATTTATCTTTTATCTCCAACCTCATACGTCCCATCTTTTCCACAACAAGAAGACTCCACTCACGCATCCACTTTCATTGTGCCTGAGAGAAAACCTCTAATAATTCTTCTGCAGGTGGTTATTCTGCAAGGGATTTAGTAATAATTTTAATTCGAAATGGTTCTTGTTACTATCATTCAAGTGAGTCCGTGCCGTTGCTGCTCCTGCCGCAAGTTGAGAAGCGAGTATATGGAATGAATGGGTGATTGAAAAAATAATGGCATATATGAAAAGGCCAAGGTTACTTTACATCAGAATGGCCTCTATAATAATTCTTTACCTTTTCCAACTTGAAGCTTCCCTCCTATCACCTCCCTTCCACCACCGCCGACGCTCCCCTTCTCCGCCACTTTCACCATGTCATTTACTCCATGTATTTTCTAACAACGCTACTTTGATGAGCATTAGCTCTTCCTCTCACCATATGATAAGCTATGACAGCAAGTCTTGCGTATAGAAATAAAGGAATCACTGCTTCTTTTTTGACATGAAAGTATATGGGGAATCCTGGGAAAGATTATGTGGTTCGTTAGAGAGAGAAAGAAAAAGCTTGCGGAAGGATTTTTGTCATGAAAGGGGGTAACTGGAGGGAAAAACAAGAAGAAGAGAAAATTCCTAATCATATTTGGACGGAAGGCTACAGAAAAAAAGAGGACGTGGAGGTGGAGGGAAAAGTGAAGGGCGGATGTGTACGAGTGTAAAGAGAAGCTGTAAAGGAAAGATATGAGATATGGAACCTTTTTTGTTTTTTTTCTGTACACTTTTTCTCCGTCTTTTACTTGTTGTTGTACGACAACAACATTCCTATGTAACATGTCAAGGGAATGGGAGGGAGCATAATGCCGAAAGACATAAGAAGAGGAGTATAAACAAGATGTGACTGGGACACGACACTACTAAAGCTAGGCAGGCAGGCAGACAGACAGCTAGTAGTTACTAGCAGCAGCCCATGCGTAAACTACTGCTGCTGTGAGCCCCTTTGAACATTTGGAAAAAAAGTTAAGTCCACTCAGTAGTTTCCCTTTGTTTTCGTCTGTGGAATTAAGTAGGACAATTTAAAGGGGAAAAGCCTTTTAGATGGAAAGGACAAGAAGGAGTGAGAGGACGGAAAGAAAGTAGTAGCTATTACGTTGGTCCTTCATTCTTAAGTAAACGGAATTTTAGTAGCAACAACTTCCTCCCCCGCTGCTGCTTTTCTTGAACATTAGGATAACAGCTTTTGGGAAAGAAGAAGAAGAAGAAGAAGGTCAATATGGCCAGCTGTAGCTACATGTCCCTTTACTCCATTAGAGTTATATACGTTCTTCTTTATGAAGTGGTTTGCCCCCTCCCCCTGTACACCTATTATTATTCCTCCATCTGTTCCTGCACAATTATTGTGGTTAACCAGACGAAAGTGTGTTTATGCGCTATCCTTCCGCTATTGTTCCCGTACTCCGTGCAACTCCGCTTACAATTTCGTTAAATTCAGGCTGAAAAATGGCTACGCTGAAAATGCTGCGTTTAAAAGCCTATTACAATTATTCCTCCTCGAGTGATAATGCAAGTTCCTTGCACTGTAACCTCTACACACTTCCCAAGAACGCATCTTCTCCTTATGCTGATGGAGCCATTTAGTAGCATAGCATAATATAAGCTCTTCGTGAACATCCATTTAAGCCTTTTTCCATTAAGACGTTCGTAATGCATGATTTATGCCCTACTCACCGCAAGGTTATTCATTCGCATGATTCATTCGAACGGAAGGAAATAATTCTTGAGAAACCAAGCAACCAACGGAAAACGGAAGCGGACTGATGATTGGCAAATAAGTGGAAGAAAAAGAAAGGAGAAAATTACTAGCAAGCAGTGTCGATTGGGTTTATTTGTCCTGATAACAAAGTCACGACAAATGGAGGAGAAATGGACCCAAATGAAATGACGGTCATGTTGATAGAGATTGAGAATAAAGGAGATGATTACAAGTGCAAATAAATCATTAAGGACAGCATTACGACGCTGTACATGAGAAGAAGAAGTGGATTTTGATGGGAAAAGTTGTAATGAATAAAGTTTATGGATGGAAAATAATTGGGGAAAGTAATAATAATAATTGGAGAGAAAGAAGTCAACTATGATTACTACTACTTGTGTAAGAAGGTACTTACACTTGTTGTTCTTCCTCTTCTTCGTCCCGTTGATACTGAATGCCAGTGGAAATGAAGCAGATGATTAGGTGGGAATTAAACGGTAATTAATGACACTGAAAATTGGGGTCTTTGGCACTCTTGTTCTTTCTTCTTAGCTACAAGCACGTATTTCCGAGTATTGTTTCCCGTCTCGCAGTCAGTCACGACTGAACATTTATAGCAGGAGGAAACTGTGGGAAGGAAGAGGAAGAAGAAGAATTAGGCACGAAGAGGAAAAGTCTGTCTCTGAATGGATGTGTGCTTGCTTTCACAGTATAATTGGAATGGGAAAATGGAGAACTGTGGAGCGTAAATAAAACTAGTTGCTCTTCTTCTTGTCTGTCTGTGGTAAAGAGTTTTACATGTGACAGGAGGAGCAGCAGGAGAAGCTTACAGTATACTCACTTCCCAAGACCCAGAAAGCCTTCTTTTCTTATGGTTCTCTCTGTGTCTGTGCTAAAGCTCCCGTGTGCAAGCATGAACTGACTGGATGAGAGCGGAACATGCGGCTCAAATATTCCAACCGACCATCGTCTTCTTCTCTCTCATCCTGTAACTTTCACTATACTCCTCTGCTCGCTCTGAGATGTCTACGTCCCTTGTATATACAACATGCCGAGCACTTCCTGTGTGCTCCCTTTTGCAAAAGAGAAAGTCTTGTGTACAGCAGAGCTCCCGTTCCATGTTCTTTCTGTAGGTATCGAACAAATATTTCGAAATGTCTTCAGGCCTGCACATACACACACACACACACATACGTATACACTACGCTGACACATATCCAGGGCGACTACAGATACTCTTCTTCTTGGCTATCATCATAGGGGAAAGAGTAGTAGAAATGTAGGGCGTGTGTGCATGTATGCTGTGTGGTAGCATTTTGAATGTAAGCTCCGACTAGGACGACACAGACATGCATTCACAGTCCATGAGCAGAAGGAGAAAGAGGAGGAGGAGAGGAATAAGAAGAACGTTGCGGAGGGAATAAAGTCAACTGATGAATAACTACCGTGTGTAGCTATACACTCCTCTTCTGACTTTGCTCTTGGTCTAGTAGAGTAAAAGCCTTTTATATAAGTACATGCTAAGAAATTTTCACTCTTCCCCGTGGATCCTTCAGCTTCTATTACATTGCAAGGTGCATGATATAGCTAATACCTACTGTAACGATAGGTAGGCCCTTTAGGCTAAGTGTATGACATAATGACGATGCTAGGCTAATGAGACTGATGTAATTACCATAGCTCTTCAGTGTGTAACTGTGTGTCGAGGAGAACACATCTAT